>BKCP01006826.1:40513-105004 GCA_008636005.1 Striga asiatica | reverse complement strand
CTGAGTAAAAAGCAAGGGCAGGCTAATTGGAACCATGCTCTCCGCCGACTGATGGATTAATGGACCATGCTGCTGGAACTTCTTACATTTTCGCACAAGATCTTACGCCATCGTCCTCATCTTAGAGCCAAAAATATCCAGCCTGCAATACCTTCCCAACCAGCGCCCTAGCATTTATGTGGTCGCCGCAGCATCCTTCGTGCACCTCCCTCAGCACGTACTTCCCATCTTGTTCAGAGACGCACTTGAGATGAGGCCCCATACATGATCGTTTGTATAGGATCCCATTCTGCAAGTAGAACCTCAACGCTCGCCGCCCGACCGGGTCGTCTTTGATATCCTTTCCCGCGATAGGCTCCTGCAACCATTGTATTAAGGGCGACCTCCAATCCCTTGGCTCCTCAGCCTCTAGCACCTGGTCTAAGGTGCTTTTAGTTATATCCATCAGTGTGACCGAGTGAGATCGGCAATCAACAAGTGACGTGGCCATTTTTGAAAGTAGGTCAGCCCTACCATTTTCTCCCCGCGGTATCTATATCAACTCCCAAGTCACAAATCCCTTTAACATCGCATGGACCTCCACCAAATACTTCTTCATGCGCTCCTCCTTAGCTTCATACTCACCCCTAATTTGTTCGACCACAAGCTGAGAGTTCGAGTGAATGATCACCTGTCGAGCTCCTTCCTTCAAGACGAGCTAAATTTCCTTGATGAGAGCTTCGTACTCCGCCTCATTGTACGACACTCTAAAGGACAACTTAACCGCAAACACCAAGTGATCTTTTTCTGGTGTGACCACCAAGATGCCGAGCCCCGCTCCCCCTACTGCCGACGAGTCGTGGACATACACCATCCAAGGTCCAGCCTCGGCTCCCAACGTGCACTCCTGTATGAAATCAGCTAACGCTTGGGCTTTAATAGCTTTCCGCACCTCAAAGTGGACATTGTATTCGCCTAGCTCAACCGCCCACTTCACCATCCTCCCCAATGCAGAAGGGCGACCTAAGTTATCTTTGAGCGGGTAGTTAGTCCAGACCATGACCTTATGCGCCAGAAAGTAGGGACGCAACTTTCAAGCTATAGAGATACGCGTCAGGGCAACCTTCTCCACGTTTGAATACCGGCGCTCGGTGCCTTGCAATATCCGACTAGCATAATATATTGGCTTATGCTGTCCCTGCTCCTTTTTTATCAGCACTGAACTAATGGCTTCATGTCCCACCGATAGATAAACGACTAATGTGTCGCCTGGCTCTAGTTTTGTAAGTAAGGGGACCTCGTCAAGAAACTCTTTCAACCTCTCGAATGCATGTTGTGCTTGCAACGTCCACTCAAAACGAGATCCCTTCTTCAAAGCCCTAAAGAACGAAAAATGTTTTTCTGCAGATTGAGCTATGAACCTGCTCAACCCTACTAGGCGTCCGGTGAGGATAAGCACCTGCCTCAAGTTCCTTAGTGCCTGCATCTCCATGACCGCTCGCACCTTTTCTGGGTTGACTTCAATGCCCCTCTCCATCACCAGGTAACCTAGAAAGTTTCCTGACCTTACCCCAAACTTACACTTGGCCGGGTTGAGCTTCATGCCGTATCGTCGCAAAGTATCGAAGGTCTCGCGCAAGTCTGGTACATGGTCATCCACATTCCTACTTTTCACCACCATGTCATCAACATAGACCTCAATATTCCGACCTATCTGGTCTTTGAACATTTTATCCACCAACCATTAATACGTGGCTCCTGCATTTTTCAATCCGAAGGGCATGACGACGTAGCAATAAGTGCCCTTGGATGTCACAAAGCTAACCCTCTTCTTGTCCTCCTCGGCAAGAGGGATCTGTTGGTACCCCTGGGAGACATCCATCATACTCAACAACTCGCACCCGGCTGTAGAGTCGACGAGCTAGTCGATACGTGGTAAGGAGTAGTGATCTTTAGAGGAGGCTTTGTTGAGGTCCCTGAAGTCTATGTACATCCTCCACTTTCCTTCTCCCTTTCTCACCATAATAGAGTTTGACAGCCATTCCAGGAATTGAATGGGTCGTATATGTCCGACCTTCAACAGCTTCTCCACCTCAGCTTTAATAACCACATCTAGCTCAGCACCAAAGTGCCTCCTCTTCTGCTTCACCGGCCTCATAGTTGGGTCGATGTTCAATCTGTGCTCTGCCACCCCGGGGTTGATTCCTGTGAGGTCGTCGGCTGAAAAGGTGAATACATCCACAAATTCCTTCAATAATGTAATCAACGCGCCCTGTATGTTGAACTCCAAATGCTGACCTACTTTTGTTATCTTCTCCAGATTTCCCTCTATCAATTCAACCTCCATCAGCTCATCCTGTGAGCTCATCCCCAACTTTTGTTTCTTCTCCCGGTGGGAGCACTCAGGTAGGTCATCTCTCCTTCTCTTACTCTGCGCCTCGGCTGTCTTCAATGTGACCTCATAACACCGCCGAGATTGCAGCTGGTCTCCAGTCACCTCTCCGACCTCATCCCCTACGGGGAACTTAATTTTCATGCAATAAGTGGAAATGGCTGCCTGGAATGAATTCAAGCTGGGCCGTCCAAATATGATGTTGTAGGTCGAGCTAGCATCCACGACCAAGAAACGGACCATCTTCACCTTCCTCAGAGGCAACCTTCCCAACGCCACGGTTAAGCTAACTTCGCCAACGAAGCAAACCTCGCTGCCGCTGAAGCTGTAAGAGCAGTGTTGACCGGCTCAACCTTCACGTCCAACTCCATCTGTTGGAAACACTTCAGAAAAATGATGTCCGCCGAGCTTCTGGTATCTATAAGCACCCTCTGCACATCATAGCTAACCACCTCTGGGGTGATGACCAAGACATCGTTACGTGGGACAACAAGTCCCTGCACATCATCAGCTCCAAACAGTAGAGTAGCCGAGCTCTTCTGCACTTGCACCTCGTCCACTTCGTTAGCAGCACCCTTTCCTCGGTAAGTCCTTTTCCTCTCCCTATGCGAATCTCCATCCATAGGACCACCAACGATCATGTGTATGACGCCTTTTTTTATTGGCCTGTCGGGATGCTCATTGGTCCTCTTCTGTTTGTCACCCATCTCACGCCGTTCACGGTGATCTTCTTGGCGCTTCTTATCCCTATCTACGAACTTCTTTAAGTGGCCGGCCCTGATGAGCTACTCAATTTCATCTTTCAACTCTAGCCGGAAATTGATAGAGTGGCAATAATCGCGGTGGTACCGACAATATCTATTCTTTCTGGCCGAAAACTTTTCGCGGTGGGGGCAGAGGTTTGAGTTGTGTGAGCAATTTGTCCTCTCCCCATTTTTCCATCATCTCCATGATCATCTGATGTGGCGCAGTAAGTGGTTTGTAATGCTCGTACCTCGGACCCCTGAACTGATCCTCAACCTTGGACTCCTTAGTAGCAGTTCGGCGATCACTTTGCCGAGGCTTCGCGTCTACATGATTGGCTCTTTGTTTTGTCATTTTGAATGAAATCCGCTTCAGCCTCCTCCATATTCACATACTTGCTACACCTTTCGAGGAGCTCGTCAAAGGACCTCGCATGCTTCTTCTCAGTGAATCCCTGCATTTACCGGGCCTCAACTCCCGTGTGAGACCCCCAGCTTTTATCTCCTCCGAAGCAGAAGCTACCTCCACACACTTCCTAGTGTACCTTGAAACGTACTGTCGCAGACTCTCCCCCTCCTTTTGTTGCATGTTGATTAGTGAGAGATACGTCTCCTCATGCTTCCTAGCACTCGCGAAGTGGTTTAAGAATAGAGAACTGAACCTCTCAAATATGTCAACAGAGCCGGGTGGCAACAGGTGGAACCAGTCTTAGCTGAGCCCTTCAAAGTAGTTAAGAAAGCCCGACAACTAACCGCATCGTTATATTGATGCAGGACCGCTATGTTATCAAATGACCTCAGGTGTCTAGCAGGATTTGCCGACCCATCATATGACAGGCTCAGCTCTCTAAAGTTATTTGGCAAGTCTCCACCTCGCACCTCTTCTGAAAAAGGATCACCATGCGACTTGGCAACCCTTTTCCCCTGGAGTCGGGCTTGCATCTCGCACATTTGTTCTACCAGTCTTTCTAGAGTCAACCCCTCCTGCTGTGCTATCAAGGGTTGAGATTTCACCGACCTATCGCCATCCTCGTCCCCTCTTTCGAGTCGGTGCGTCGGATGAGGGTGCAAGGACAACTGCTGATACATGGGCTGCCTTAGGGGATTCATTAACTCGCCGATCAACCTCTTGAGCCCGCCTTTCGCTTCTGCTATGATCCTGTCCAGTTCCGCCCTCGTCATATGTATCGTTTGATCTCCTCTTGCAGTCAAGGGGTTGCCTAAGGGGGTTGGTCCCTCCTGCTAAGACCATCTGTTGATTGTTTGACTGGTTGGTCCCTCCTGCTAAGACAATCTGTTGATTGTTCGTTGGGGCCACCTAGCCCGTGCTCCCATCAGGGGCCTGACCGACCAGACCAATTCCTCCGCTCGTTGCACCGCCGAGCTACTTCTCTTTGTTTGTCGGGCCACCTGATTCTCCTGGGTTCGCCAAGTGCCCTTAAGCTCCTGGTGGCGGTGTCAGGGTCACACCTGGGGCCAGCAACGTCTCCTTGGGGGTGGTAGGCAACGACGACTGTAACACCCCGCTTATCAGAGTAAATTTTTCGCAACTTTTACTTCGAATATACTTAATTCTTTCGAAATATTTTTGCGACTAACTCGGGATGCTACTCAAACTCATCATCTTGAAAATCCGTTTATCTTTAAACTTTTGTCTAATACTTCTTTATACATAATTAAAACAGATTTCCTTTAAACTTGCATTTAAAATACCATAATCATATTTCTCATAATGGTAAAAACTTGAAATATGAAATTCATTAAAATGCAAGTTCAATACTTAATGTGCATAGCGGAAATACTTGAAAACGTGGTTAATTATACAGACTGTTATAAATGTCCGTATCAAAGCTTGTCTTCATCTGAGTCCACTATCCACACCAACACTGCTCCACTCACACCTCCACTTCGACCTGTTACTTGAAACTAAAACTCATGGGGGTGAGTAACGAATATGGATAATCATAAACCGATATCTGATCGGTAACTTAAACTTTTCTCTTATCTTGCCGATAGTTAATCGGATACGTGTGCACACTCTGATGGATATTTCTAAGGCACCTAACGGCTTCCATCAAAACTTAGGATATAATCTCTGAGAACAAATTAATGCCTCCTCATCCCAAGCGTAATAAACTTAAACTTTAGGATATACTCTGAGACAACTGATGGTCTCCTCATCCCATATGACATCAATATCGTACTCAACGTGATACCCATTCAGGGTCCCCACCTTTTTGCCTTTGAAATCATTTGAAAAACGATAAGTGCTGTACTGGTACTGTATATGCAAGTTACATCAAATATAGACAAATATACTAAGTACTATGCTCATATACTCAATAAGATTTTTAGGATTTTTAACTTATCCAAATCTTATAGAAATTCATTAAACTTGCTTTTTCTCAAGTTTATACTTAGCTTCTCTTTTTATTTATACTTAAGGTCAATTACTTAACCTTGTATAAATCATGTCTTCATAAACATTAATATGGTATTATACTTAGCATGTCATAACTCAAATGTGAAAATAACTATATTTCACATTATACTTGATTTAAACTTAAAATATGCTTACTTTTACCAACATCATCAACATGATTTATAAACTTATCTTAACTTAATTTGATCTTTTACTCAATCAAATACTTAATTCATCATTCATCATATCTCCAAATTGGCTTATACTAAATTTTCACTTAATTAACTTGAAAGTGAAAATAATCTCAAGCCATATCATCTTTTACTCATAACATTTAATCATGATGTTAATATATCATACATAATACAATCTTTATAAAATTGTATACTCAACATATTACACCAAAACATCATCAAATTACTCATCACTTATATGAGAATTATTCATGATCATCTCATTTTAACAACTTGAACATTTCATGAATATTCTTGCATATATACTTATCTTTACATATATGCCTTCTTATATTCATAACTTATTCATTTCTCATCTTTAAATTATGAAACTTAACAGTCATAATCTCAACTTGTAATTAGACATGTCCTCAAAATTTCATAATTTTATCATGCATATTCATCAAGTTATGAGAATTTAAATTCAATAGTGAACATAAACTTCATCTTACATGTTCATCTTTAAAAATTCATAACTCAAGCTATATTTTGCCAAATCTCTTAATTCTTGTTTTCATGTACTCCTCTTTTACATAATAATCATTCATTTAAATCATACTCTTTCAGCTTATTCATATCTTTATCCACATCTCATCAAATCAAGTACATATATCATATAATTGATCTTGAACAACTTTAACTCTTTATATTCATAGAATCAATTATAAACTTAACTTCTATATGTAAACATGTAAACCTATTATCAAAACATGAACTTAAGCATGTAACTTTAAGATAAGTAAATTACCTCCTTCTTGCTAGAATAAAAACTTGATTCTTTACTTCAAAATTCTTCACTTCTCCAAAGTTTCTAATACTTATCTCTCTTACACTCTTATATAACTTTTGGTACTTAACTTTGGTGCATAAACTCTGATTTTTGGGCCTCTATTTATAGAAACAATTTGCAAGACATCATAATTGAGTGAAGAAAATAACAAAATAAACAATACAAACTTGTAAAAATAAATATAGATACATACTTATAAACATGTAAACCTATTATCAAAACATGAACTTAAGCATGTAACTTTAAGATAAGTAAATTACCTCCTTCTTGCTAGAATAAAAACTTGATTCTTTACTTCAAAATTCTTCACTTCTCCAAAGTTTCTAATACTTATCTCTCTTACACTCTTATATAACTTTTGGTACTTAACTTTGGTGCATAAACTCTGATTTTTGGGCCTCTATTTATAGAAACAATTTGCAAGACATCATAATTGAGTGAAGAAAATAACAAAATAAACAATACAAACTTGTAAAAATAAATATAGATAATAAATAGTATTCTTAACTTGTAAACTTCTCCAACCCATAGTCAATGCTTAGAAAGGACCCTCTTCTGATCCTAATCTTATCTCAATGATTAAATTCGAGATTTAGTGAAAATTCCCCAATTTACGGAACCAAATTCTGACTTAAAACGAACAGTTACCGTAAAATCGAAAATTCTTACAATTTTCGAATTTCCTTCTTTTCTTTTGGCATTTTTCCTTTTTATGCTGAAAAATTTTTCTTATCTTGTAGTCTACTAAAAATATAGAGAGAAAATAATTTAATTTATTTCTCGGAACTGAAATCGGACATATATTCCGACTACAATCGAAAACCGAAAAAAATGAAAATTCTAAAAATTTCATATTTCTCTCTAATAATTTAAATAGACTAAAATGTTTAAATAAATTTTCTCACTTCTTTGAACATTTATAATTTAAATGTTCATGGATACTTAACCGAACTCAAGACTTAACTTGTCTCGACTCATTATTCTTTTTCTTTCTCATTCAAACTAGAAATGGCCAAATTTACATCCATTTAGCTAAATAAAATGGGATGTTACTTGAACTTGAACTTCATCTTAAATAACTTATTTCAATTCAATAAACATTAATGTCTAATTAATCCTTATAACTTGATCAATACTCAAAACTAAGCTAGGCTCGAGAATCATTTGCTCGGTAATTATCTTAACTCGTAACCGAACATGCTTGGTTCGGTTCACGACTTATCTTGAACGAGTAGTCAAAATATACTCGATTTTTTTATTATTCGTTATCTTATTATAATTAATCCCATCTTATAAATCCATTTATAAAAATAAACAGACCGGAATTAAATAATTACTGAACTGGCTCGATTACTAAATAAAATTTAACCGAGAATACTTTCAACTTAAAGTCGAACTTTTAACTGAATAACTAATAACTGGGCTCGAAACTAGGAACGAGCATTAATAATAAAAGTAATTAGTTCAAACTTAGAACTAAAATAATTACTTTTATTAATTACTGAATGGGATATTACAATCTACCCCCCTTAAAACTATTTCCGCCCTCGGAAATACTGAATCTGAGATATATGCAAATTATGTATATATATCTCAGAACTCGAAATATGGAAAACAAGTGCTAACATCAACTTCTCACTCCCCAGTGGCATCTAACGCTATGTGGCGATTCCATTTTATACTTACGAGGAAATATCTCAATTCCTCAGCCAATGAACCTTCTGGTCCAAAACTTCAGTCGGCTGGTCCTCGTAGGTTAAATCTTACTGAAACTCATTGTGCAAAAGCACATACTCTGAATCACACACGTACTCACGTAACATTGTTACGTAAAACTTTATGCACACTGGACAACTTTAGAGAAGAATTGATATAAAATACTTATCTGACTGACTATGCGATACATTGCATACGTTTTTCCCACTACCCGGGGCCCTTCGGGTGCGGAACATCTATACGCATTGTATCTTAATGTCGATGTCACTTGTCATCATTAACAAGTCACATCTCCATTCTATACTAACATCTTACTATACTAAACTTGCTTCTCTTTCGAGAAACCTTTTTAGTTAATATCACTATTGATATTTTCTAACTTCAACTTCTCCGACTTAACTATAGTCGAGAATTTCGTTGAAATTTATGTTCTAATGTGGAATAATTTGACCATTCTGTGGTCATAACATAATTCCAATCATTAAGGTAAACTTTACCTCTAATGATTCAACTGTCATAATGTCGCAACATCTCACTTATTGTCGACATCTCACATCTGATTTCAATTGCATTAAATGCATACTGGCTGTGCATATTCTGACATTCGTATAATTTAATCATACCCGAAAACTTATCTCATACTCATCTTTCTTCTATAAACCAACTTGGTAATCCTTCAATCTTCTTCAGCAATGGTCCGAATCACCAATGGATTAGCACTGCTAAAAATCCGAAAATTCTATTCTTTTCTCCCTCTTAATATCATAAAGAGAATTTATCGAGCTCGAGTAGAAAGATTGAGAATACACATGCTCAATAATATCCCAAATGATATAAGATGGCTAATTGAAGCAAAAGTTCGTGTATCTGGCGAGTATCCCAATGCATACAAGTATCTGTCAGGTATGGGTAAAAGCACTTTTGCCAAGAAACGTAGAGCAGAAAGAATAGGCGGCTGCTATAAATGTGTTCGCTGGAACTGTGACTCTCGCTGTACTTCTTTGGGCTTTGTGTCAAATAATCGAGAAGATAAAATAACTTTCATCAAGAATGGCTTGAGTAAGGAATCTCTGGATCAAAATATTCAGCAGATTCTTGATACACGTTCTAGTGGATATGTGCATCGAGAAATGATGTCTTTATGGCATCTGTTCAAACATGAAGAAAAACTCTATAGTCTGGAAAATATTATTTCCAATTATCATGTTTGTCAACATTGTTCTTGATAGTACCAAAGTACTGTATATAAATCTTATCGCTTCTGACAAATAAGAGTCATTTATGACTCAACTGCTTTCTTGTCGGAACTTCTCTTCTTTAAAAGGCAAATCTATCTTCTTAGCCAATTATCTCTCATAATAAATGGCTACTGCCGAATCTTCTCAAGGTTCTAAACTTCTTCAGCCCCTCAGAACTGTGTGCATTCTTGGTGGTTCTAAATTTGTAAATGTTCCTCACAACATTTATGTTGTAAGCCAACTGGTGAAAGAATTGGGGAAACATAACATCAACATATTTTATGGAGGAACTAGTATCTATTTCTTTAACAACCTCTTAATGGCTGCTAAATGCTTCGACATCCAGGTGAGAAGTATCCTTCCTTTTTATCTCACTTCATCAAAGGTGGTCAAAGATTCTGCTACTTTGATGATAACTCTTTCAATTTATGACTGCTTGATGTCTATGATATCTAGTTGTGATGCTTTCATCATTCTTCCTGGTGGATATGGAACTTTAATGACTACTTTTATCCTTGCTACTTGGGCAGAAATGAAATTTCATACCAAACCTATTGGTTTGTTGAATTTCAATAACTTTTTCCACCATTTGCTTGGATTTCTAGATGAAGGAGTGTATCAAACTTTTATATCTCCCTTCCAAAGAGAAATATTCAAGTCTGCAAACACATCCTCTGAACTTATCCAGAAGCTTCAAAACAGCATCTCAACAGTTCAAGATTCTGTGGAAACTCCAGGATTCAAACGCAAGCGAGCATTTGATCCTTTAGATCTATCTTTGTGAAACTGCATCCATGATGGGTGGCAGAGTTATGGAGTCTTGTGCTCTTGAGACGCACCCTCCCTTTATGAAATATAACTTTGTACTAGTTGAGAATTTGTCTGTATCTCCTTTTTCTGATATTTCTGTACTAGCTTCTTAGAAATAATGGAGTTCTCAACAGTGTACTTGAATCTTTGTCTAGCTCTTTGCTTTTGACTTTCCATGATATTAAAATTTCTATCTATCAAGTAGATTGATTGTGCAAAATATTCTCTTCTAGTATATACTTGATTCACACATCAATACTACTTATTTCTGGACTGAGATAACTTCTTGATTTAGTCAAGATTCTATGCTTCTTAAACTTTAATCAGTTGTGGTCTTGAAACTTTGCCTCGCGGCATTCTTAAAACCACCAACCATTCAACTTAAACAGTATAACCATTAATAAATAGCTATACTAAACTTTAAGGAAATTATTAATTTTCCGAAAACACCTAGCTTGTGCTAGAGTTCCGGTTAATCTTAACTCTTTCTTACTTTTTCTCGCCATTTCTTATTTATGGCTTTAAACTCATCATTTATCTTTGGGGATAAATACTTTCTCCAAGATAAAAACATATTAGTCTTTACTTTATTAAAAAGACTATCTTTAACTTTCACATGTCCAAATTACTCTTGCTTAACTTCAAAAATTCTTCCTAGAAACTTAAATACTTATCTCGGTATCTGGAATGTGTTACTTATTAACTGATATCTTTTAAGGTTCGATTTCAAGTCTCCAGGTAATTCGGACTTAATAACCCTTATTTCAGGTTTCCATAATTTTCCCGGCTACGTGACTATTATATGTCGATACCTTAAACTTATACTCATTGATTTCTGAAAAGTACTTTGTAGACGTGTTCTTATTCTACAAGTACTAATATAAATAACTTATAACTTTATCTCGAACTTTGCCACTTTTTAACTCATGATATCTAACTGATAAGATATCAAAACTTCTGATTTATAAAAATTTGACTATTTTCTTAAAACTTTATTTCTTACGGTTCAGTTTTCAAGCCTACAGGATCTGATCTGGCTTTTTGGTTCTTATTTCAAACCTCCATGATTTTCCCCGTACTTTTGGCTATTATATCCTGAAATACCGTTAGTTCTTATACTTGACTCAAATACATCGTCAATCTGTATAATCAGATCTTAACTTGAATCTTATTCTTATGACTTAACTTAGAATGTTTGAGTTCTTTCTTAATCTAGTCAACTTGATAAACTAGATTTTAAACTTTAATACTTGAACATATAAACGAATTTCTAGAGTTCGTATATATGAATTCTTATTGAGCACAGACTTAGTAAATTTGAATATATTGAAAAACTTATATAAAACTTTTAACAGCACTTACCTGGTAGTTGACGAGGTGTGAGCGTGGTGTGGTCGGGTTTTCTTGAAACATCCTGTAAAAACTTTGATTTCTATGAAAACTTTCTCTTTCAGAACTTAACCTTTAAGTATACAGAGCATTTAAAACTCTAGCTCTGATACCACCTGTAACACCCCGCTTATCAGAGTAAATTTTTCGCAACTTTTACTTCGAATATACTTAATTCTTTCGAAATCTTTTTGCGACTAACTCGGGATGCTACTCAAACTCATCATCTTGAAAATCCGTTTATCTTTAAACTTTTGTCTAATACTTCTTTATACATAATTAAAACAGATTTCCTTTAAACTTGCATTTAAAATACCATAATCATATTTCTCATAATGGTAAAAACTTGAAATATGAAATTCATTAAAATGCAAGTTCAATACTTAATGTGCATAGCGGAAATACTTGAAAACGTGGTTAATTATACAGACTGTTATAAATGTCCGTATCAAAGCTTGTCTTCATCTGAGTCCACTATCCACACCAACACTGCTCCACTCACACCTCCACTTCGACCTGTTACCTGAAACTAAAACTCATGGGGGTGAGTAACGAATATGGATAATCATAAACCGATATCTGATCGGTAACTTAAACTTTTCTCTTATCTTGCCGATAGTTAATCGGATACGTGTGCACACTCTGATGGATATTTCTAAGGCACCTAACGGCCTCCATCAGAACTTAGGATATAATCTCTGAGAACAAATTAATGCCTCCTCATCCCAAGCGTAATAAACTTAAACTTTAGGATATACTCTGAGACAACTGATGGTCTCCTCATCTCATATGACATCAATATCGTACTCAACGTGATACCCATTCAGGGTCCCCACCTTTTTGTCTTTGAAATCATTTGAAAAACGATAAGTGCTGTACTAGTACTGTATCTGCAAATTACATCAAATATAGACAAATATACTAAGTACTATGCTCATATACTCAATAAGATTTTTAAGATTTTTAACTTATCCAAATCTTATAGAAATTCATTAAACTTGCTTTTTCTCAATTTTATACTTAACTTCTCTTTTTATTTATACTTAAGGTCAATTACTTAACCTTGTATAAATCATGTCTTCATAAACATTAATATGGTATTATACTTAGCATGTCATAACTCAAATGTGAAAATAACTATATTTCATATTATACTTGATTTAAACTTAAAATATGCTTACTTTTACCAACATCATCAACATGGTTTATAAACTTATCTTAACTTAATTTGATCTTTTACTCAATCAAATACATAATTCATCATTCATCATATCTCCAAATTGGCTTATACTAAATTTTCACTTAATTAACTTGAAAGTGAAAATAATCTCAAGCCATATCATCTTTTACTCATAACATTTAATCATGATGTTAATATATCATACATAATACAATCTTTATAAAATTGTATACTCAACATATTACACCAAAACATCATCAAATTACTCATCACTTATATGAGAATTATTCATGATCATCTCATTTTAACAACTTAAACATTTCATGAATATTCTTGCATATATACTTATCTTTACATATATGCCTTCTTGTATTCATAACTTATTCATTTCTCATCTTTAAATTATGAAACTTAACAGTCATAATATCAACTTGTAATTAGACATGTTCTCAAAATTTCATAATTTTATCATGCATATTCATCAAGTTATGAGAATTTAAATTCAATAGTGAACATAAACTTCATCTTACATGTTCATCTTTAAAAATTCATAACTCAAGCTATATTTTGCCAAATCTCTTAATTCTTGTTTTCATGTACTCCTCTTTTACATAATAATCATTCATTTTTAAATCATACTCTTCCAGCTTATACATATCTTTATCCACATCTCATCAAATCAAGTACATATATCATATAATTGATCTTGAACAACTTTAACTCTTTATATTCATAGAATCAATTATAAACTTAACTTCTATATCATGATATACATACTTATAAACATGTAAACTTATTATCAAAACATGAACTTAAGCATGTAACTTTAAGATAAGTAAATTACCTCCTTCTTGCTAGAATAAAAACTTGATTCTTTACTTCAAAATTCTTCACTTCTCCAAAGTTTCTACTACTTATCTCTCTTACACTCTTATATAACTTTTGGTACTTAACTTTGGTGCATAAACTCCGATTTTTAGGCCTCTATTTATAGGAACAATTTGCAAGACATCATAATTGAGTGAAGAAAATAACAAAATAAACAATACAAACTTGTAAAAATAAATATAGATAATAAATAGTATTCTTAACTTGTAAACTTCTCCAACCCATAGTCAATGCTTAGAAAGGCCCCTCTTCTGATCCTAATCTGATCTCAATGATTAAATTCGAGATTTAGTGAAAATTCTCCAATTTACGGAACCAAATTCTGACTTAAAATGAACAGTTACCGTAAAATCGAAAATTCTTACAATTTTTGAATTTCCTTCTTTTCTTTTGGCATTTTTCCTTTTTATGCTGAAAATTTTTTCTTATCTTGTAGTCTACTAAAAATATAGAGAGAGAATAATTTAATTTATTTCTCGGAACTGAAATCGGACATATATTCCGACTACAATCGAAAACCGAAAAAAATGAAAATTCTAAAAATTTCATATTTCTCTCTAATAATTTAAATAGACTAAAATGTCTAAATAAATTTTCTCACTTCTTTGAACATTTATAACTTAAATGTTCATGGATACTTAACCGAACTCAAGACTTAACTTGTCTCGACTCATTATTCTTTTTCTTTCTCATTCAAACTAGAAATGGCCAAATTTACATCCATTTAGCTAAATAAAATGGAATGTTACTTGAACTTGAACTTCATCTTAAATAACTTATTTCAATTCAATAAACATTAATGTCTAATTAATCCTTATAACATGATCAATACTCAAAACTAAGCTAGGCTCGAGAATCATTTGCTCGGTAATAATCTTAACTCGTAACCGAACATGCTTGGTTCGGTTCACGACTTATCTTGAACGAGTAATCAAAATATACTCGGTTTTTTTATTATTCGTTATCTTATTATAATTAATCTCATCTTATAAATCCATTTGTAAAAATAAACAGACTGGAATTAATTAATTACTGAACTGGCTCGATTACTAAATAAAATTTAACCGAGAATACTTTCAACTTAAAGTCGAACTTTTAACTAAATAACTTAATAACTGGGCTCAAAACTAGGAACGAGCATTATTAATAAAAGTAATTAGTTCAAACTTAGAACTAAAATAATTACTTTTATTAATTACTGAATGGGATATTACAACGACCACCTGGGCGGCAGCCCTGTTCAAAAAGCCCTCTGAGTCCACGCCTCATCCATTCCTTCGTCAAATTCTTCTTCGAGTTATCTCCTGCCATGATCCCCGTCGCTCTTCTTCTTCTTTGGTGAGAAAAAATAGCCTCTGATACTCCCGATAGAAGACTGAGTCTCCCCACAGATGACGCCAAGTTGTTGTAACACAAACTCTCGAACCGCTCGACCGCTCCTCTCGAACCGGATTGAGCCTCATTGATCATCGGTACCTGCAAAACACGCTAGGGGTGGTCCAGGCGTGGACACTCCGACGCTCAAGTCAGTCGTGGTATCTTGGAGAGAAAACGGCAAAGTAACGAGATAATTAGTATATATGTGTTGTGTAAAGTGAATAAACTTGTATCCTTTTATAGTTGAGACATGAGACTTCTAGTGAAACAAAAAGTCTTCTCGGTCCCCATCTCTTAATTAGGTCAAGAGATCCCGAATCTTGAGTCCTTGAGGTTGTGAACCTCTTCCTGACTTGATCATAAAGCCAGCTCTGAGCTCTAATCCCCTCGGCAGAACCCTCTGGCTGAGCTGCCTAGATGCCGAGGTGCCTAGCTGCCGAAATGCCTAGCTACTGAAATGCCTATCTACCTGAGCGCCCAGCTGTTGGGATGCCCAGCTCATCACTCTTAGTATTTCACCTAGCTCACGCCAAGCTAATCTCCGCCTACCTACCATGCCTAGCTGTGACAAAGTTCGGCCTATGACCAGTCCTTCATGAACCGCTACTTATGGGCGTATCAGAATCTATTTATTCAACCATTTATTATTTTTATTAAAATATATTTAGTGAATCGTTATATTATTTATAATTTAGAATATGTATATATATATATATACTTAATTATTATATTATTTATAATTTAGAATATAATTAATTATTATATTTATTTTTGTTATATATATATAGAGAAGGGATCATATGAGAATGGTAGATAGTGAAAGAAATAAGAATGATTATAGACCATTGGATCGGTACGATCAATGAACATAATTAAGTCAAAATTAAGTTTAATGGTCAAAGTTGCAGTGGCAAAATCAAACTTATATTATCATATCATGGTCAAATAAATACAATTTGGAGGGTTGTTGGCGACGAACGACCGGTCGGCAGAGAAAGCAGGTGGCGGTAGAAAACCAATCGGCGGGAGAGCAGGTGGCGGGACGTAGCCGGTGAAGATATCCTATCAGAGTTTCTTCTTAGATTTTTTATCCAAAAACAGGGCACATATATGGGAATTTGATATATTCAAAGGACCCAATTGCAAATTTTTAATTTTTTATTGTTCAATGAGAGACCAAGCTATTCAGCATGGAATTTTGGCACTTTGACATGATAATTATTTTATTTTTATTAAATTATTATTAATTTAATAAAACATGATCAATTACTATTAATAAAAAAAATATCATACTTTTAAGAAAATAAAGTCATATCGATTAAGTGCAATCTGTCAGTCAATATTGTGCAATCAGTGCAACACAAATGTGCAATCTAAGGGCATTTATATTTAATGATTTGTCACAATCCAAATTAAAATTAAAATAATTTATAATTTATATTTTAAAAATATATTTAGTATTTTAATTTTTTTTATATCTTTTGTATGATCT
Organism: Striga asiatica; assembly: GCA_008636005.1. Taxonomy (NCBI): domain Eukaryota; kingdom Viridiplantae; phylum Streptophyta; class Magnoliopsida; order Lamiales; family Orobanchaceae; genus Striga; species Striga asiatica. The sequence goes on along the minus strand of BKCP01006826.1, from coordinate 88,355 downwards.
TTTTTTTTTTGTGTAAATACCAAAAAAATATATATAACAAAATAATATATTTTTATATATTTATATCGGCTTAATAGATATAGTGCAATTTGACAACGTGCATTCCGTCTAACAATAACATGCACTCTAAGTGTAATTATTTTTTAATGACTTGTCTTAAACTAAACCAACACCGAAATAATTAGTTTTCTTGATATGTTAATTTAATTAAGATAGTTAACATTTATTTTTTAAAAAATAAAGTCGTTACCGAACTGAACTACCAATATTATGTAGATATATTTTTTAGATTTATATGTCGTGGTATTTTGGCTGGAATTATCGACGTTTAATTGTTGATTGTCATGATAGAGTGCAATGTGACGATACATAAAGTAAAACTACTATAAGTTTGGTATGTTGGCATGCTTATATTTTTTTTAACATATGATGTGATGTACGATAGAATATTATGTTGATTTGTTTTTTAGATTTATGTTGTGTTGTAATTTGGCGGGAATTATTGACGTTAATTGTGGAGCGTGTTGATAAAGTGCGGCTCGTTATTATATAAAGTGCAACGTGTTCTTTTATAATGTGCAACGTAATATTTCATAAAGTGCAATTTTTTTTATAAAGTAAAATAATTTGTAAGTTCACATTGTGTAATCGAAAACTATTTTTTAATAAATATAATTGTATAAATAATTAATTTAAATAACTTAAATATTTTATTAGTTATTATTATTATTATAAAATTTGTTTATTACTATAAATTATTTTATATTATTTTTATTTAATAATTTATTTATCATTTAATACATGTGTATAACAAAACGTAAAAAAATAATTTTTTTATTAATTTTCAATAATTACAGATTCGGGCATGTGGGATTAATTGAAATATAATGAAAAAATCATAAAATTACAAATAGGCCCTAAATTAGTATAATTCTCAAAAGAACACCCCAAAACCTCACACCCCATAATGTCAGATTCCGGCGCCCGTGCCCGTCGCTGCCGCCGCCGTCAGCCTCAGCCTTCCACCATCTCGCCTCCCGTCCGTTCGCCATCCTCTGTCAGACTCCCATCTCAGCGGGTTGGTGTCGTCGGTCGCTGCGAGCTCCCGCCGTCCCAGTCGGCCTTCCTCCATCTTTCCCGACTTTAACTCTCCTCTATTCCGCCGCGCCAGAGGACATTTCGACGATGTGGGACACGCCGGAGCTCTCTGGCGGCATACGACTGGAAGGCAGTGATTCTACATTGCAGCGGTCTGGTGGATGACGATGGGGTGAGGCGGCGGCGGAGGCGTGATGGCGGCGACGGCGGAGGTTGCGACGACCGGTCGGCAATTATGGCGGCGATCGGACTGTAGTGATGACGACCGGACGGCGAGGATGGCGGCGATCGGACTGCAATGATGGCGACGACGAACGACAGTTATATGTGTGTATTTGTGTGTCTACTGTGTGTAATATATGTGTGTCGGTGTATGTGTGTGTAATAGATGTGTGTCAGTGTGTGTTTGACCAAGAGAGAGAATGGGTTGAGATGTGTGATGTAATTATGGCCAAGTGTCATTTAATTATTGGGTATGGATGTATTTTTTATTGATATTAAAATGTTAAAATGTCCCAAATACCCTTAATGAATAAATAAATGTTTAATTATTGTAGCCGTTAGATCATCTTATCTAATGGATACGATGCATTCTTATTTCTTTCATTGAGATCCTTTCTCACTTGAACCCAATCCTATATATATATATATATATATATATATATATATATATATATATATATATATATATATATATATATATATATATATATATATATATATATATATATATATATATATATATATATATATATATATATATATATATATATATATATATATATATATATATATATATATATATATATATATATATATATATATATATATATATATATATATATATATATATATATATATATATATATATATATATATATATATATATATATATATATATATATATATATATATATATATATATATATATATATATATATATACATTGTCTCTTATTTAATATAAAGATGTTTGACTCTGTTCAATATATAATTTTTTAATCCCTACATATTGCATGTTATGCTTGCACGTGTACAAAGCAATTTTTTTTTAGTTTTGTTATTGGGTTTGTTTGGGTTGAAATACGAAGAGCCATGCCTAATTTTCTTTCACTCCTATTTTTCTTTCACGCTTCACAGATCTCTAACAACTACAAAAATCTCGACCTCAAATATTTCTGAACTCGACCAAAATTGAGACCTAATTCATGACAGAATATTCCAAATTTTTATTACATGTTAATTTATTTTTATTCTCTATCTTTTTCCTACTGCGCAAACGACATATGCGTCGTAGAGCTCGCCGCGGCCAACCATGGCGCAGATGCGGAGGTTGAGGGGACAGTCAGAACCGCCGCCGACGCGGGTGGGGCTGTCGCCTCTTCGATGATACTGGACTTGGGGGTCGGGGAGTGTTGATCTCCTTCACCTTGGATGAGATGGAGCGATCGACATGAGCCCCGCCAGATTGGATGCGCTTGCCGATGGCTGACAAAGTCGTTTTCAACTTTCACAGGTCCAGCTTCTCCATGAATCGTTACTGTGTGTCCTTTTATTTTTTAAAATTTTTGTTATGAGATTTCTATTGGTTGGAATACAGAGAGTCGAGATCCATTATTCCTTTCTAGTTTATATTTCTTCACAAATCATTAACAATTGCCAAAAATCTCGACCTCATGTGTCACTCAAGTCGCCAAAAATTGAGTCCAAATTCATGCCAAACTCTTCTAATTTGTGATTGCAATTATTTTTCGCCTGTCTTGTTTTTTACTGGAATTTTGGTTTTCGGTTGTCGAACGAAATGGATCCCCTTTAGAAAAACTTCAATACGCTACTGCCCTCCATGGCGAGCTGTTGGTCAGCGGGGAAGCTTCGACCCATAGACTGACACGAATGGCCTGTTGTATGAGTGAGTCAGTATGTGTGGTGGAGGAGGGAGAAGGCAACTATTTCCGGCAGGAACTTGAGCTTCATATCCGCTGGGACGATTCTCTCACGCTTCATATCTGGTTCAATTCAATATACTTATGTTTGTCTTTGCTTCAATTGATGAATATTTGAATCAATTGCTTAAAGTGAAATTTCCTTTTAATTTTATGATTATTGCTAGCTTTGTCTCATGTAATTACTAATTAGTGAGCCAATTACATTATAAACTATAAACTGAGACTACATTTATTTGGCTAAGCTTCTTTCTAATTTTCCAGTGGTTTGTCTTTGTAATATCCCTGTTGTTGTATGAAATTAACAACTCAAAAATAACAAACAACAAGGTGTGTTTAAGCGAAAATAAACATATAAGTGTATATTATTTATGATTTGGCAATAGTACAGGAAGTCGGTTTTTTGTTCTTGACCGAGATCATTTCAAGTCCGTGTACAATGTGCGGAAAAAAGATCCTTGTACAGTTATGAATTCTGCTATCTATAGTACGGTCTTATTCTGTCCTTTTGTCCAAGTTGGATAAGATCGTTTTTCATGTTGAGTAGCTTCACTAAAGCGGCGTGTAATGGTTTTGGGGAACATCAATGATTGTTGTTTGATGTGTTGGTCCAATTGGAAATATGCGACACCTCCTGCTTGGAAATTCGATCTTCTTTTGATATATATATCGGATAAGAAATCACTTTGAACATGTCGGTTGATGACGCCAAGATTGAAGTCGGTATCTCTGGCTGTGGGATATGTCGGTTGTTCCGCAGATAGCCAAGCTGTTGAGAAGTCGGTATTTGAAGAAGTCGGTATTTATCCCCCCTTTTTTTACCGACTTGAGCACAGTGTCGTATTTCACAAGCTATCAGGGAAAGAGCAATAAAATAAACATAATCTCTGAGGCTAAATTACGTAAGACCAAGTTGGTCATCAACAGAGAGGCCCCCGACATTAGTAGATATTTGAATTTGATGAGATGGCTACTGATGTCGTTAAGACTGTTTCGTAATTCCAACTTGGTAATTTACCGACTTCGCTGGTATTCAAGTACCGACATAAGGACACTTAAGTCTTGTCACCACTTTTTCTTGTAATAGCGGTATATCCTCCAGATGACGTGGTCGTTCTTATAAGACGTGTCGGCATTTAATAGGTATAACGGATAAAATAGTAGAGCGACATGGCGGTTTGAGGCCCATGCGTATTAATGATTACTGTAATGTCACGCTGTTTCAGAATACGTCCGTTACACGCGCCAATTCAGGATGTATCCAACGGTCATAAATCAAAACCTATATATAAGAGTCGGTTTTGATTGCGAAATGTTTCTACCTTTAATTTCTGAAATTTCTACTGTCTTCTGCAATCTTCATCTTCCACCTCTTTAGATTTGTCTGCTATTCTTATCCTTTGAAATCATTTCTTCATCTTTTATCGATCGAACGTCTTGAGATTTGTGGTAATAATTTTCCCCAATTCTTTATTTTATTTGTGTTCGTTGCTTTTGATTCTGCATTTATTTCTTTGACCCGCTTCTCAAATCAATGGCCTCCCAAACGGAAGTTAGTAGTAGTCGTACGCTCTCAGAGGAGAGAATTTTTTATGAAGAGGACTTAGAGTTACCCCTCGAATTTTACCGATGGGATCCCCTCCTTGTCTCCAGCCTCAATTTAAATAAGAATATTACCGAAGAGGATAAGAAGGTGGAGGCGAGTGCGATGACGTTACCAGAATATTGGAGACGCCCGGCTCGGAGATGGCCTGAATTGATCGACGAACACAGGGGGGAACAGAGTATATTAACAGACGCAGATATTGTTATCTTGCGTGAAAAGGTCCGGGTTCCCTCCTCGGTACAGTTGTTTGCACCTTACCCTAGAGAGAGAATCACATGTCCTCCACCTGGTTGCGTGGGAGTTTTTGCCGACTCCTTGAGATCAAGGCTGCGATTTCCTCTTCCGGCCCTGATCATCGATTATCTAAGGGATTGGGGCTGAGGCTTATGTCAAATAGCACCAAATACATGGAAGAGGATAATCGGCTTAATGGTGTTATTGAGCGAGAAAGAATGGGATATGCCGACGGTGGAGGACATGAGAAGCTTGTTCACCTTCAGGAGGTGTGCTGATAGGCAGGTGGCTGACCCTTTGATCTGTTTCGCGTGTGCTGGGAAGCCGCAAGGTGGCTTGGAAGTCGGTGATTTAATCACCGAGATTCCTGAATCCCTTCATTGCTTTCAGGAAGAATGGTTGTGGGTCGGTGGAGAGTGGCAAACTCCGAATTTTTCGAAACCTTTAATCGATGGGATGTCTATACCCATTGAAGTTACTTCTGCATATAGTAAGTGCTTCGATATTAATTCATACCGAGTTGTTCTAACTGTTACTTTTTCTATACTAACAGGTCCGCCCTTTTGTTTGCAGCCTGAAGATCCAAGAAACCGACTCTCAGTGCGGAGTTAAAGGGCAGGATTATAGAGTTATTCAAGCTAAAAAAGGGACAGCGCAACTTTAAGTTGGTGTTGAAGAACCCTCGATCAGAAGCAGCGAGGCTTTGTCCCGACGAGTCGGATTTATCCTTTCAACCAGATATGTTTAGACTGAAAGCACTTCTTATATTTCGAAAAATTGGGAAATTACATATGTCTAAACTCGGTTTATAATGCAGTGTATTACCCACTTCTCGGGGTGCTCGGTTTTGACAATATCCGAGACGCCGCCAAAGGAGTCCTAATCTTGAGCTTCGGACCAAAGTCGGTAAGAGTAGAGAACAACGCTTGACAGATATGGGTCGCAAGAAACTCGTGAAGGCTTACTTGGATAACCCCATCATGAACCCGAAGGGCGCCAACGTCGGTGACGGTGTGACGTCGGGTGCGGCGAATGAAGTTGTGCAACCGGACCCGTTGGTAGTGGCTGCTTCTGGTCCGATTGCAGCTATTGCTGCGGCAGTTTTGGGTACAGCAAGGACCGAACCGGTTCAAGAAACCCCCAATTCAAATATATCACCCATCATTGACGTCACGGCAGATGAGCCTGAGGGTGAGCTAGAAACAGTTGAGGAACAATCGCTGGTGGTAACTCGGAGAAGCAAGAGACGTGCCGAGAATGCGCCACTGGAAGAAGAGCGTACCAAGCAGAGGCACGATGTTCATCAGCAGGAAAAGAAGAAGAGGAAAAAGGAACCGATAGTGGATCGTTCCTTTTTACCCATTGATGAAGAAAGAGCTCTGAACTTCCGGCAGCCTCGGGAGTCGGTCGAGAAATGGTTCTCGACTTTTGAGTCGGTTGAAGTCCCCGAGATCCCGAGTAAAGTGGAGCTGCCGAGCCATGTTGTTGATGCTAGTCCGGTGCCCATGATGGTATGGGACTCGAGGTCTGAGATTGGGGTGTCGTCCCTTCCAAGTGCTTATAAGTTCAAATACGCCAAGGCTTGCCTAGGTCGCGCACTCGTTAGCCTGGTGATGGCAGAGGATGATTTCCGACTTAATGTTGCTCAAGTGGATGAGAAGAAACATAGTATGGCCCTTAGAGATGGAGCAATTGAGTCCTTAAGGGAAGAGACAGCGAAGAAAGAAGCCGTTTTGAAGGAAAAACTTGCCGAGCATTATCAACAGTTGGTGATAGCTCAAGAAGAAATCGAGACCTTGAAGATCGAGAAAGCTGGTCTTGATTCTGATGTGATGAAGTTGACAAGTCAGGTCATCACCTCCGAACAGCGTGTTAAAAGTCTAGAGGAGCAACTTGCCCGATGCCAACTACTGCTGAAGAAAGAGCAAGAAGCCCATGAACTCACTCGGGCAAGTCGTTCTGAAGTTGAAGAACTGCTGCTGAAAAGTGGGGAGGCTCATCGTGCCGACTTGAGCAGACTTCAAGAAGAGAAGATTAAATTCGCCGAAGAGAAGTATAATGACGGTCTCCATGCTGGAAGGATCCTTGAGGCCGAAGCTCATAGACAGAAGGTTGTAGCCGAAATTGATCCTGACGATGATGATCGAGAGCTTGAGATGAACACCTGCATCAATCTCCGCTGGGTAATTGAGCGGCTTGATGCAGGGTTGTATAATATTGCAGAATTGCGCCAGTATCTCCTTCACAAGATCCAAAAGAACCAGTTCAACCCTGCCATTGCCACCGACCACATTGACGTCGATGAAGACGAGAAGGAGTTCTGCGAGCAGCTCCTTATATCGGCTGGTACCGAGTTGGGTTATACCGACATTCCTCCTCTGAACAAAGACAAAGAGGCTCGCCTCCTGCGTTCTTTTGTGGACATGCTACTGGAGACAGAGAAAGAGAAAAGGGCGGAGCTGGCAAACATCTACGTGAAGACTTTGGCTGAAGTAAATATCATGAAGGAGATTGAGAAGATGAGTCCGGAGCAACTTCGAAAGGCAGTTTTGACTTTTCTGGAGAGGAAGATTTTGGAGTTGTCTCAAAAGGATGAACATCCATCGGTTACCGAGGAGCGCGGGACCCATGAACAAGATCCCATCCTGGATGAGCACATTCCGATTTCTCTTACAGAGGTTGAGCTAGCTGCCAAGGCCGAAGTGGACTGGGTTTTTGAAATTATTAGTAGAATCATGTATGAGCGGCTCACCGGTGATGAAGTTGAAGAGCTCTCGGAGACCAAGAGGATTGAGGACACCGAGATCAATAAGGATGCAGAAGTCTCGAAGGGAACTGAGGCAAGTCCTTCGGGAAGAGATGCTGATGAGGGGGCGTCCCCTTAGTTCTTTTTGTTTTTCCAGCTTTCCTATTTTTGCTTTTATTTTGAAGTGTTCTCGGCATGTCAAGGCACTTAGTTTTATATGTTTGCAAGTAGTTGTAATAGCTATAAACAATATTTGCATTTGAATGAAAGTTATTTTTACTGAACTCAGATTAAGCATAGCACAAGGTTAACTCTGAACTTGGATTCTCTAATTGTATCCGACTTTGAATTGTAAAGATGTCGGTCTTACCTTACAAGATGTACCCGAGATCATGCGTGCCTTAAAAGCTCTATAAAAACTTTCAAGTTTACAAGTTTATCGATGAGACTTATCTCCGAAGGCAATATTCAGCACGTTATTCGAGTTCTGTTAAATTTTTCGAAGTATTGACATATCGGAAAGTTGATTTATTGAGACAGTTTCATCAACTACTTTATTGAAGTTGAGGAAACATGGAATTATACCTTATTCAAATCGACTTCATGGCTTTGAATTTAAAGGCATAATTTCCTTCTTTTATATTGTACCTTTAACCTTACTAAGCTATCAAGCTTAGTTAGATGAAGATTAATAGGTTAAAGAGGAATATCCTGCCGAGATATTCAGCTCGGTTAGGATCAAGACTATCCATTATATTTTAAGTACCGATATCAGTCTTGTCCAAGTAGGCAAGCTTGGCTATATAAAGACTAACATCATACCAAGTTTATAGCACTCGGTCGGTAAAGATTTTAAGAGACTCAAAAGCACACAATTTTCTTATGTTCATCAAAAGAGTGTGCAGAGCCGTATGTACAATATCAACAACTACTGGAAATATTTTTTCAAGTACACAGCATTCCAGGGGTACTGAAGAACGATTCCTTCTGAGTTTGCAAGTCGATAAGTACCTTTAGGGAGTACTTGAATTATCTTGAATGGTCCTTCCCATTTCGGTTTCAAAGGCCCCGGATCGGGTCTAGTTATCCTTTTAAGTACAAGATCACCAATTCGGAATGAACGAGGCTTCACTCGCGAATTGATATACCTTTCACTTCTCTGTTTATAGGCAGCATTCTTGAGATCGGCTTGCAAACGAATTTCGTCTATGAGATCCAGATTGTTTCTGAGATTATCCGAGTTAGTTTTGTCATGAAAATGTGTTACTCGGTATATCGGAGATTCGAGTTCAACGGGTACAATGGCTTCTGACCCATAAGTGAGGGAAAACGGTGTTTCCCCGGTTGCATGACAAACTGTGGTTCTATAGGCCCATAATACAGTTGGTAATTCTTCAGGCCAAGCGCCTTTCACAACATCAAGTCGGGTTTTGAGGCCATCTTTGATTAGCTTGTTGATCGATCGACTTGTCCATTGGACTGAGGATGACATGGAGAAGAGAAGAAATGTTTGATTTGATATTCTTCACAGAAGGCCTCCAGTCTTTTTCCTTCAAATTGTCGACCATTATCGGTAATAATAGAACTCGGTATACCAAATCGGCAGACAATTGATTTCCAAATAAAATCAATAACTTTCTGTTCGGTAATTGTAGCTAACGGTTCAACTTCAGCTCACTTTGTGAAATAGTCAACAGCAACAATAACAAATTTCACGCTTCCTTTGCCAGTTGGAAGTGGGCCTATTAAATCAATTCCCCAGCGAGCAAATGGCCATGGGCTGTACATTGATTTAAGTGATTCTGGGAATTGATTAACGTTAGGCGCAAATATTTGGCATTTCGGGCATCTTCGAACCCAATTCATGGCGTCCATCTTCAGGGTTGGCCAATAGTATCCTTGTCGAAGTATCTTATACATCAATGTTCATGCACCATTATGATTTCCACAGACTCCTTCATGAACTTCTGCAAGGACATACTTTGATTCTTGCTCGGTTAAGCATTTCAAGAGGGGAACAGAGTATCCTCTTTTATAGAGAATACCATTGTGCAACGTGAATCGAGCTGCTCGTATTCGGAGTGATCGCGCTGCTTTTGGGTCTTGCGGTAAGGCCCCTGTTTCTAGGTATGCGATAATTGGTGTCATCCAAGTCGGAATTTTCTGGAAGTCGGTATTCATGACTTCAATAACCGACGTAGATGGTAACTCCTGATAACCGACTTGAACATACTCGACACCCTCGATCCCAGTACTCGATGCCAACTTTGAAAGTGCGTCAGCTGGGATATTCTGGGAACGAGAAATGTGTTTGATTTTCAAATTAAACCGGGACATCCTCTATTTCACAAGCTTCAGATATGGCGTTAGCCGAGGTTCTTTGACTTCAAATTCTCCAAGGATTTGATTCACTAACAATTGAGAGTCGGAGAACACCTTAAGTTTGCTGACGTTCATGGATTCCGCAAGACTTAGCCCAGAAAGTAAGGCTTCATATTCAACTTCATTATTTGTTGCGGGAAAAAGGAACTTGACAGAGTGACAAAAGATTCGATTGTAGGGATCAATCAAAACGACACCTCCACCAGCTCGATGCTGAGTTAATGAACCATCAACGTATAAAGTCCAGAACTGGTCTTCATTAACCGCTTCAATGGCAGGAGTGAACTTGGCAATAAAGTCAGAAAGGACTTGAGCTTTGATAGCAGTTCTGGGCTTGTAATGAACATCATACTGACCGAGTTCAATTGCCCATTTAACTAGTCTTCCCGAGGTATCGGGTTGATGGAGAATCGAATTTAAAGGATAAGAAGTTAGCACTGTGATGGAATGTTCTTGAAAATAGGGACGTAATTTCCGAGCTGAAGTTACAAGCGCGTATGCTAATTTCTCCATGGGCGGATATCGTAGCTCAGCTTCATGTAGCGCTTTACTTATATAGTAAACTGGATGCTGTCGTGACTCTTCTTCTCTGATGAGAACAGCACTGATTGTTGTGTCACTTACTCCCAGATATAGATACAGCATTTCTTCAGGCACCGGCTTTTGCAAAGTCGGTGGTTGAAATAGCGTTTCTTTAATCTTACTCAAGGCTTGTTGACATTCTTGAGTCCATTCAAAGCGTTTTCCTTTCTTTATAGATTCAAAGAAAGGTTTACAGCGATCTGTTGATTTAGAAATGAATCTATTCAAAGCAGCAAGTCGGCCAGTAAGTGCTTGAACACCTTTTACCGACATGGGGGTGTTAGGTCCAAAATGGCTTTTATTTTGAGAGGGTTTGCTTTAATACCGCGCCGGGTCACCATATAGCCCAGGAATTTACCAGATTCGACGCCAAAGGTGCATTTCTTTGGGTTTAACACCATAGAATAAGCTCTAAGGATGTTAAACATCTCTTGTAAATGACCGATATGATCAACGGCGTGAACCGACTTGACTAGCATATCATCAACATAAACCTCCATGGTGAATCCGATAAGTTGAGCAAACATCTTGTTCACCAGCCTTTGATATGTGGCCCCAGCATTTTTGAGACCAAACAGCATCATCGTATAGCAATATAAACCTCGGGCTGAATAAAATGACGTATGCTCCGCTTCTTCAGTCGGGTATTTGGTTTCTTGAATGAATTTATTATCAATCAATTTCCTGACTTCTTCTTCCAAAGCTTTCTGTCGATCAGGACTGAGTTTACGTCGCTTTTGTACCACTGGTTTTATTGCCGGGTCCAAATTTAACCGATGAGAAGCCACTTTGGGGTCAATCCCTTTCATGTCTTCATGTTTCCAAGCAAAAACATCTGTGTTCGCTTGGAGAAATTGAATAAGTTGAGTTCAGATCGGTTCTTAGAGATTGGCCCCAATTCGGAGAGACTTCTCGCCACTAGGATCCTCCATGAAGATTATTTCATGTCTTCATATGGTTCGGCTTGATCTATTTTGTTCTTCTCTTTGAACTGAGCCCGGGGATCAAGTTCACCTTCTTCATTCATGGGTTCTTTCTCGGGACGTCTCCCACGATCTCGAGTCAAATCATCGGGACACAATGTGTTCACATTATCCGACAACTCGAATTCTCCAACGTCCATCTCGGTAACACCGGATACCGAGTTCTCGTATGTTTGAGTTTTTTCATATTCTTCTGGGACTTTTTCTGCCATATGAATTGGAGAAGGCGGTTCATGCCGAGGTTTTACCCATACCATTCCACGAGCCTCGTATTGGTCTCCATAATGGGTTCCTTCTCTGTTATTGGTGGGAAACTTTAATGCATAGTGAAAAATAGAAACTGCAGCACGAAGTTTATAAAGAGCAGTTCTTCCCACAATGGCATTGTAATCATTTTTAAGATCCATGACCTTAAACGTTTCCATAATTACTTTCAAAGCTGGTCCGGGGGCCCCAAACCGAATAGGCATAGTGATCTCACCAAGTGTTGGGGTAATAGTGCCATTAAAACCTTGCACTTGGTCTTTACACGGCTTTAGCTCAGCAGCGTCAATTCCGAGTTGCTCAAATGTTCGGAGAATGAGAATACTCGAATATGCACCAGTATCCACCATGATCTGGTGTACTGGTATTCCGCAAATTGGGGCCGTAATTACCAATGGATCCGAATGAGGGTGAGCAAAATAACTTGCGTCATCCACATTAAAGGTGATCGGAAAATTATTCCGAGCATTAGTCTTATCTCAGAGGTCGGTCGCTAAGACCGTTTTACCCGAGTTATAAGCTTTTCGGGCATAAGCCTTCCTTTGTCGTCGTGATTCTAAAGTTTGGCTACTATTGTTATTAACTCGAGGAAAACTATGTAAACCTGGAGGATTAGAATAACCATGTTGCCCTAACCTTTCATGTTTTGAAGAGGGAGATGGATCATTCTCTTCCGAATTCACCATAAATACCTCCTTGTCACCCTGTCTTATACGCTTGGGATTGACAGGACAATCATCATCTTCTTCATCATTAGGAAGTTCGGGGATCCGACCCTTACGTTTATAGTTCCTGCCCTGGCAAATCGCTGGACCTGTGGGTGTCCGATGAGCCTCAATAGTGTAGAAAGCAGACCAAGGCATTTGTCGGTGTGATGCCCGCCCGACTTATGGTATGAACAATACTTCGTTTTGTCAAGTTTATCTTCGGGAGTCCTCACAGGTCGGGGATCCGGGAGAATCCCTTTCCCCTTTAATTCTTCAAATATGGTTGCAACTCCCGTGGAAAACACTGTTTGATAACTTGACTTCATTTCATTAAGATACTTAACCCGTGCTTCTTTGACTTCGGGATCATTAGTATTACCAAACCGTGACTTGTTGGGCTTAAACACCTTATTTTTCTTTTTTTTCGACTCTGGCTCTACTCCTGACTTGATTGGGCCAAAATCAAGAGTGGGAACCGACATTGATTCCTCGGCAGTAATATGTTGTTGAGCTCGAGCCAAAAAGTCCTGAAAAGAAGTCGGTTTATTCTGATATATGCTCCAACGGAACAGAGAATCCGGCCTCAATCCGGCTATTGCTGTGATCAATAATGTCTCCGGTTGACAAGGCTCCATGTTCTGCACTTGTTCATTAAACCAAGTAATGCATTCTTTAACACTTTCATTCTCCTTTTGCACAATATTGGCAATGGACTCCTTAGGGATTACAGATACTCGGGCCCCAATAAAATGAGATCGAAAAGCAGTTCTCAATTGCTGCCATTTAAAAATAGAGCACCGAGGCAAAGGGTGATACCATTTATGGGCACGAGGTCCCATAGTTAGTGAGAACATCCGACATCTAAGAGTGTCGGTTGCCCCGTGTAGGTCCATCCACGAAGTGTATTGACCAAGATGTGCGTCAGGATCCGAGGTACCATCATACAAGCCGATTTATGGCACCTTAACTTTCCCCGAGAGAGGTTCCATGGTCAAGTAAGGGGCGAGTGGAGTGTCTGCTTCTATATAAACGTTACTTGAAACGGACCCCCTACTAGGAGGCTCGTCAAGATCATCATACCGAGTTTCCAACTCGGCAATTCTCTTCCTCAGCGTTTCAAGCTCATCTGACTCACGTCTCGCTCGATTTCGCTCAAGAGTATGGCGTAATTCGTTATTCTCACGCCTAACTCGGTTTCTTTCAATGGTGTGACGTAAATCAGCTGGTCGAACACGCTGTGAAGTCGCCGACGGCGAAGGCGCCGGTTGTTGGCGACGACGTCCTGAATGACTTTCAGCAGTCAAGTCAGGAGGCAGGTCACCTTCACAAGGATGTGTATTAGCAGGAATTACGCCACGACTAGGAGCAACCACATTCCGGCGAGATTCATGTGTTCGCGGTTGTGATGTTGCATGAGACGTTGTAGTATTATTATTGTGCTGTTGAAGCGGCGGCGTTTGTTGACGCACATGTGGATGTGGAACAGGAGTTTGGCTAGGAACAGTTATTGCTGGTCCTGTTCTTGTTTGTGTTACAAAATTCGAAAGATTTCGAAGAAATTCTGGGTCGTTGAATAACACAGAATAATCGATTGTCATGGAAGGCGCAGTCGTTTCTCCCGTAGTTGCAAGAGGATTACGACTGGTCCCTGCCTCTGGATTTCGCTCGTGGCGCCCAGAACTTGACATATTGGATCCACTTAGTGAAACGCGTTGAACACACACAGCAAGTGGTTTTAGCAATTGAATCGAAGATTAAACTCAAATATCGTATGAGGCCCCCCTTCCTCTAGCGCCAAACTGTTGTTGTATGAAATTAACAACTCAAAAATAACAAACAGCAAGGTGTGTTTAAGCGAAAATAAACATAAAAGTGTATATTATTGATGATTTCGCAATAGTACAGGAAGTCGGTTTTTTGTTCTTGACCGAGATCATTTCAAGTCCGTGTACAATGTGCGGAAAAAAGATCCTCGTACAGTTATGAATTCTGCTATCTATAGTACAGTCTTATTCTGTCCTTTTGTCCAAGTTGGATAAGATCGTTTTTCATGTTGAGTAGCTTCACTAAAGCGGTGTGTAATGGTTTTAGGGAACATCAATGATTGTTGTTTGATGTGTTGGTCCAATTGGAAATATGCGACACCTCCTGCTTGGAAATTCGATCTTCTTTTGATATATATATCGAATAAGAAATCACTTTGAACATGTCGGTTGATGACGCCAAAATTGAAGTCGGTATCTCTGGCTCTGGGATATGTCGGTTGTTCCGCAGATAGCCAAGCTGTTGAGAAGTCGGTATTTATCCCCCCCTTTTTTACCGACTTGAGCACAGTGTCGTATTTCACAAGCTATCAGAGAAAGAGCAATAAAATAAACATAATCTCTGAGGCTAAATTACGTAAGACCAAGTTGGTCATCAACAATCCCATTCAGTAATTAATAAAAGTAATTATTCTAAGTTGAACTAATTACTTTTATTAATAATGCTTGTTCCTAATTCTGAGCCAGTTATTAAGTTATTCAGTTAAAAGTTCGAATTTAAGTCGAAAGTATTCTCAGTTAAATATTATTCAGTAATTGAGCCAGTTCAGTAATTAATTAAATTCGGTCTGTTTATTTTTATAAATGGATGTATAAGACGGGATTAATTAATATAAGATAACGAATAATCGAAATTTAGTATATTTTGATTAATCGTTTAAGATAAGTAATGAACTGAACTCAAGTATGTTCGGTCATGAGTTGAACTTAATTAAGAAATAGCCGAGTCTTAGTACTAAATACTTAGAATTTTTCTAAGTGTTCAAGTCATCAAGATAAGATCATAATATTGAGCTTAGCATAAGTTGATACAAGTTAAGTCTCGAAGTGCGGTTAAGTATCCATGAACATTTAAGTGATAAATGTTCAAAGAAGTGAGAAAATTTATTTAGACATTATAGTCTATTTAAATTATTTTAAGAGAAACCGAAATTTTTAGAATTTTTCGGTTTTACGGTAATCGTTCGGTTTAAGTCTGAATGTGGTTCCGTAAATGTAGAATATTTCAAGATAATTATATTAGATCCTAAGAAGCAATATGTTTATTAATTTGAAGAAAAACTGTGAGTAAAGAATTTAAATTTTAGAATTTTCAGTTTTACGGTAAATGTTCGTTTTAAGTCCGAATTAAGTTCCGTAAATTGTATTATTCACGGTTTATTAGCATGATCCAAGACCATATATGAGTATTACTTTTCAGTAAAAGAGTTTTAAAAATCAGCCATTTTGAAAGAAAATGAATAAGTAATAAAAAAGGATGATTTTTATTATTTTTATTATTTTGTTCCAAAGATTTTTATATAATGAATGGTGACATTTTTTTCAATAATATATGGAATCAATTACATCACATTAAGCACGAAATTTTGGTCATCAATTGGTGAGAATGAGATGAGAAAATCACAACAAAGTTTTGTTAAGTCTTTAAGTTAGCATTTTTTTTCAACAATTGGTGAGAATTTTATTAAACTTGGTAGAATAAGTTTTATCTACCAAAAAGCTCATTTATGGCTATAGATAGAGGCAATTTTTGATGATTAATTATGTTTGGATAAGAATACAAGTTAATCATAAAATAGAATATGATTAATTAAGTTTATAAGTTTAAATTGTTTATTTTGTTCATTTCTTCACTCCATTATGATGTCTTTCCAAATTGTGCCTATAAATAGAGACCTAAAAATCAGAGTTCCACACCAAAGAAAAGTACCTAAAGATATATATGAGTGTAAGAGAGATAAGTAATAGAAATTGTGAAGAAGTGAAGAATTTAGAAGTGAAAAATCAAGTTACGATTCTAGCAAGAAGGAGGTAATTTACTTATCTTAAAGTTTTATGCTTAAGTTTATGCTTTGATAATGAGTTTACATGTTTATAAGTAAGTATATCATGATTTAGAAGTTAAATTTATAATTGATTCTATGAATACAAAGAGTTAAAGTTGTTCAAGATTAATTATATGATATATGTGCTTGATTTGATGAGATGTTGATAAATATATGAATAAGCTGGAAAAGTATGATTTAAATAAATGATTCTTATGTAAAAGAGGAGTACATGAGAACAAGAATTAAGTGATTTGGCAAAGTATAGCTTGAGTTATGAATTTTTGAAGTTGAACATGCAAGATGAATTTTATGTTCACTATCACTTTAAATTCTAATTACTTGATGTATATGCATGCTAAAATTATGAAATTTTTATGACATGTCTATTTATGAGTTGAGATTATGATTGTTAAATTTCATGATTTGAAGATGAGAAATGAATGAGTTATGATAATTACAAGGCATATATGTAAAGATAAGTATATATGCAAGAATATTCATGATATGATCAAGTTATTAAAGTGAGATTATTATGATCAATTCTCATATAAGTGATGAGTAATTTGGCAAAGTTTTAGTTTAATATGTTGAGTATATAATCTCATAAAGATTGTATTAAGTATAACATATTAATATCATGATTAAATGTTATGATTAAAAGTTGAAGTATGACTTGAGTTTATTTTCACTTTCAAGTTAATTAAGTGAAAATTTAATATAAACCAATATTTAAAATTTGGGAGATATGATGTATGATGAATTAAGTGTTTGATTGAGTAAAAGATTAAGATGAGTTTATAAATCATATTGATGATGTTGGAAAAAGTTAAGATTTTTGATGACTTAATATTTATTTGAGACATATTAAGCTTATTGAATATCTTTAAGATTTGGATAAGTAAGAGTTAAATCTTATTGAGTATACGAGCATAGTACTTAGTATATTTGTTTATATTTTTATGTAGCTTGCAGATATAGCTACCCAAGAGCAACACTTACATTTTTCAAAAGTTTTCAAAAGAAGAAAGGTGGGGACCCAGACTGGGTATTACATTGAGTATAATATTGATATCATGTTCTAGGTATGTATACAGTTTAAGTTTATACGCTTGGGATGAGGAGGCATTTAGTTGTCTCAAAGTATATCCTAAGTTCTGATGGAGGTCGCTTGAGTTGCCTTGAGAAATATCCATCAGATTGTGCACAAGTATCCGATCAGATATCGGCCAGATTCAGTTTAAGTTACTGGAACAGATTTCCAGTCCAGATATATACCAAAGATCACGATATTGTATTATTATTGTTGTTTACTTTAGTATGGGTGTTTTTCGGGGTACAAGGGAATCAGTACTCACCCCCATTGTGTTTTTCAGGTAACAGGGTCGGGCCGGAGGTGTGAGCTCGAGATGTGGTGGTGGTGGTCGTGCAGTTATTTCAAGTGGACATTTATTAAGTATTTGATATGTCTGTATAATAAACCACGTTTTTAAGTATTTCCGCTATGCACATTAAGTATTGAACTTGCATTTTTAATAAATTTCAGATTTCAACTTTATACCATTTCGAGAAGTATGAATATGTTACAGTTAAATGCAGGTTTAAAGGAAATCTGTTTTCTTTATGGTTGTTAAAGTTGCTCTTAGTTTCCCCTTTTTTGGTGAGCTTGTGTTCTCAGTATTAACTATTAACTTCTTATAGTTTTATTGTTACAAAATATAGTCCATGGTCATCGTGCTTTAAGTTTGAGGTTAGACTGTGCTGTGTTAATTTCAATTTTTCAAAATTTTCTACTTTTTTGTGAAAGAAAAAATATTTTTTCCTACTGCCTGCTCTAACGCAAATCGTATATCTTAGAAACGCACCCTCGGCTGATTATATGTGATTATTATTTATTGTGATTGATTTGGTGTATATATTGTTTCTTTTTATTATGTTGTATCATTCCCTATTTAAAGGGTTTTCATGTTCAATAGAAAGGCATTCAGAAATTCACACCATAAACTCTTTTATGGTATCAGAGAAATTCTGGTCACCATCCCTTCCGCCGCCCTTCTTCCTTTTTTTTGATCGAATATGTCCGAAACTGTCATCACAATGACTAAAGATGCTGTCGAACAGCCATCAAAGCCCCAATCCTTACATCCAGCATACTCTATAAAAAATATCCAGAGTATAACTCGAACCCTAGACGGCACCAATGTCACGTATTCTCAATGGACCCGGCTGTTTCGATTACACGCGGTCGCCTACAAGGTGATGGATCATATTGATGGTACTCCTTCTCCGGCATCATCTTCCCTGGAATATGATGCCTGGAATGAAATCGATGCTCTTGTCCTTCAATGGATATTCAACACTCTCTCTGATGACCTTCTCAAACGAGTCATGGATGACAGCACTACTACGGCTCGTGCTGCATGGTCCAAACTCGAGAAAATCTATCTCAGTAACAAGAAGGCACGTGCTGCATCATTGGAAACCAAGTTCTGCAATATGTCTTTGTCAGCGTGTTCCTCCGTCGAAGATTATTGTCAGCGATTGACTGATATTGCAAATCAAATGGCCGATGTCGATAACCCTATATCCAAGTCCCGTCTTGTTCTTCAACTTGTCAGGGGTTTGCCAACTGAATACAATACTACTGCTGCCCTTGTCAATCAAAATGGTGTTGATTGGGACCAAGCCGTCAGTATGCTGAATGGTGAAGTCCTCCGCTTAGACGCCCAAAAAGGTTCTCATTCCACTGTTTTGGCCGCAACCGCTGCTCCAAAAACCCCTCCAAACAACCAGCCGGTTTCGCCGTCCGACAATAGTTTCTCTTCCTCTCGTGGCCGGGGCTGGAGCCGTGGGTCCTGGAACCGCCGCGGTGGTAGGGGACGCAACAGCAACAACCGGCAGCCTACCTGGTCTGGCCAACAGCAACAACAGCAGTCCGGATACTCTCAACAGAGCGGGTTCCCTAACTGGGCCTGGTCCCCTATCCGACTCAACAGCGGCAGCAATGGGATCCAAACAACAGCCCAAATCAGCAGCCGGTCGCCCAACCTCAGGCACATTTTTTTGGATATCCGCAGCAGCCGTTCATCAGGTACAGCCCTTCACCACAAGGCGTATACAATGCACTGAGCCCTTCAGATCTCAGCGTAGCATTCAGTAACATGCAGATGAATCAGCCGTCTTCCTCGTGGGCTTCGGACCTCATGGATACCGGGGCAGAATCTCATGTAACTCATGAGCAGGGTAAGATACTATTTCCACATTCTAATCCTATTTGTAGTAAATTATTAAATTATCGGTGGGCAATGGCAATTCTTTACCAATACATGGATCAGGTACGGGTTTTCATCACCTACCAAACCGAACCTATGTCCTTCCCAATGTCCTTTACAGCCCACAAGTTATTAAAAACCTTATTTCTATCAGACGCTTTACTCGTGATAACCAAGTCTCTGTTGAATTTGACCCGTTTGGTTTTTCATTGAAGGATCTCAAAACTAGGAGGCTGTTGTCCCGACACAACAACACCGAGAACTTTATCCGTTCACTCAGCCGCAACTACCTCCTCAAGCCACTTTACTTGCTACCACCAGTCACCCTGGCATGATCGTTTAGGTCATTCAGGGGCTCAAGTTTTGAATATTTTAAGTCGTACTTTCAATTTTCAAAGTAATAAGAGTAAAAACTCTCATGTTTGCGATTCTTGTCAAATTTCAAATAGTAAACGTTTGCCCTTTCATGCTTCTAATACTTTTACTTTTGCACCCTTTGATATCATCCATTGTGACTTATGCACTTCTCCTATCACGAGTAAATCAGGATTCAAATACTATATGGTTCTTATTGATAATTTCTCCCACTTCGTGTGGGTGTATCCTCTCAAATATAAGTCTGACACGTTTCACACTTTTGCCAAATTTCACCGTTTAATTGAAACTCAATTTCACCGAAAAATTAAAACTTTTCAATGTGACCTCGGGGGTGAATTTGACAATTCAGCCTTCAAAGCCTTTGCAGACCAACAAGGAGTTCTGTTCCGGTTTGCTTGCCCACAAACCTCCAGCCAAAATGGCCGGGCAGAATGAATGATTCGTCGCCTGAACGACATCGTTCGTGCTCTGCTCATACACGCCAACCTCCCTCCCTCGTTTTGGGTAGAAGCCTTACACACGGCCGTTTACCTGCACAACATTTTACCCACCAAACGTCTCAATTTTTACACTTCCACTTTTGCCCTCTACCTACGGCATCCTGAATTCACCCACCTTCGGGTGTTCGGGTGTGCTTGTTATCCTAATACCTCTACCATCCAACCCCACAAATTACATGCCCGTTCCATCCGATGTATTTTTCTTGGGTATCCACCCGACTTTCGTGGGTATAGATGTTTTGACCCAACAACAGGCAGAGTACACATATCTCGCCATGTAACCTTTGACGAACATGTGTTCCCCTACACTATTCCTCAGAACCCCACCGCCTATAATTTTTTAGACGAAACCATTCCCCCATGTTTTACCTTTCAGCAACCCACAAGCAAATCTTCCATTACCACTCCATATCCCTTCACATATAGCCGCCGTCCCAGACCACAAAACACACCAGGCCCAAACCCATCGGCAGCACCACACATCGCCCACCCTCTAGCAGCCCAATCGACCGTCCACAACCTACCAGCCCACTCTACATCAACCGGCCTACCTCTATCAGCCAACTCCCATCCCATGACCATACGCTCCAAAAGTCGGTCCACTACCCAATCGGCTTTTTCAGCCACCAATATCTCACCCATCCCTACTACTTATGCCAAAGCCTTATTTGATCCTAATTGGTTGAATGCTATGCAAGCCGAATTTACTGCTCTACAGGACAATGAAACGTGGGTACTAGTACCTCGACCTGCGGATTGCCCGATTATTAGATGTATGTGGCTGTTTCGTTATAAGTTTAAGGCTGATGGATCACTTGAACGTTATAAGGCAAGGTTAGTTGTAAATGGAAATTCACAGACAGTGGGCATTGACTGTGCGGACACCTTCAGTCCGGTTGTCAAACCAGCTACCATTCGGACAGTGCTATCACTCGTAGTCTCACGCTCATGGCCTATCCACCAATTGGAAGTCAAAAACGTTGTAACGCCCCACTTTATTTTAAAAGATTTATCGAATTTATTTAATAAAAATCACAATAAATTTTTTCGCAAACTTTAATTTAATTAAAAACTCAGTGGGCGATACTCAAATTTACCAAAAGCCTTTAACCAAAAAAAATACAAACGTACCAAATAAAGACAGCATGCACGAATAATAAATCATAAACCAAACTGGCATTCATTAAGTTCCAAATCATAAAGATAATTATCAATTCCAAGTTCAAAACGACACAGTCATAATATCTCAACATAAATGAGCGGAAGCAAATAAATAAGCGATAAATAAAAGCATGACCACCACCCTTCTTGTCTCGTCACCCGCCGACTGCTTAACCTGCATCCGTGAAGAGCAGGTGGGAGTGAGTACAGTTAACTATCGTACTCACACTATGCATATGAATAACATAACAATGGTATGGTCGCAACATGAACATAAACAATAAAATCATGTCACATATCTAGCCACATCAATGACTATTGTCTCATCAAAGACTCACTCATGTACATCTATGCTCATCAAAGCTAAGCCATGCCATATCAGTGAAACATGGGAGTGCGTGCCACATCAATGACACGGCCTTCTCATAGGTCTTAATGAGATTTACCTCACAGGATAACCGTATCTTATCATACGTGGACAACCGTACCGACGGCCATCAAGCTCACATCGATAGGCTACATGCTCATTTTCATACATAGATCACACCAAACTTTCATCACAATTAAAATCACACATATGCATAGATAATTTTAGAATAACCCACCTGGATTCCGGATTGATAATAACTCAAAGCAATTTGATGTAGGTTGAGGCTGGACTCCTCAATTACCTACATTGAGTCAAGATGCTACAATCAACATCTATCTTGACTTTAAACGGAAATCACAAAACAGACCTAGTCGAACTTGTTTCGACTAAGTAGTTCGTGATGTCCTGTGGACGTTGGAACACTAAGACTCGGCACTAAACTTGACCAAACCACATACGATAGATCACATAAATCTATCTAAGGATTGACCAAGTCAAACACACAACAGAACGAAAAGCAAGTCAATCACAGATTTAACTTCAAAATCTTAGTTTAGAATTTCTAGCTATTAATCACATGAAATTCATTGACCAGGCTTCCCTACGACTTATGCCTTGAAACTTTACACAAAATTAAATCCTCCAGTAATAAGTAAAACCATAAATTTTCAGCTTTAAACTCAAAGCACATTAATTTATAAAATTCCTACAAGAAATCAGTAAAAACGCACATGAACTTATATCTGAACCTAATGAATGAATCAGGACTTGAAAATTTAACCTCACAACCTACAACATGGTATAGACAACATGTAAAAATCTCAGCCTTGGACATTAACTGTGCTATTTTTGAAATTTTACACAAGATTCAGCAATTATCGAATTTAAATCAAAACAGCACTAAAACGAACTCCAAAAATTTTCATATTTAGACAGCCCTAATATACAAATAAAATAAGCATCTCAGCCAAGTTTCACAATTTTGCAACAACCAACCGATTTATAGTAATTCAAACAACTTCCTGCAGATTCAGAAAATAAATTATTTACCCTATAAAACTTAGTCCAAAAATTCTAAAACTTTAACACAACATATAAAAATATCAGAGGCACATCGTGTTAAAATTTCAGCTTGTTTGATTCACAAACCAATTTATTAAGCATTAAACAATATTCTGATCAGAATTCACTTTAATTATTAAAAATAGTTACAGGCCTCTAAAAATTATGAAATGTTTACACAAGCATGTCAAACAACAGAAAATGTATCCTTCAAAATTTCAAGTCATTCCGAGAAGTGTGCGATTTTTAAAAATTCAAACACCAAAACAGCGACATATATGCTCGACAATTTAACAATTAATTCATAACACGAAATTTCTCGTCCGAGGCCTTCTCGTAAGACCAAGGACTCGACTTTGTTCCAATATCCACTGACTTACACAACTTTCGAGGTCTCGTTCAATTTCTCATAATTGAAGAGATCCCGAACAACATAAACGACACATAAAATCATATCTTTCATATAAATTCACGATTTTCACATATTCTCTAATCGAACACATATATCGAAAACATAATCACATAACTTATACGAATTCACATATCATCATATAACACAACGATAATTACGTAAAATAAACGGGAAGACGGGACTCGATACCGCTCTCGAGAATCGGGCGAGAAGGTTCGAACGGGCTTGACGGATTCTCGCGTCTCGCCGGGAAAGAAGGTCAGCGGCGGAGGACGGGTCATCGCTGTTGCTGGTTACGGCCAGAGTCACTGCTCGTCGAGGTGCTGAACGGAGAGGTCGCCGGAAAAATCTCACGAACAGAGGTGCTGAACGGAGGAGGTCTGCTTCATGGCGTGGCGGAGGGACTGTGAAGGCGTCGCGGCAGGACTCCCGCGGTGGCGTTGCGACGCGGCAGATCCCTGGTCACGGCGCGGTGAATGAGCAGGTCACTGGGAGGATCACGACAGAGGGAGGTTCTCGCCGTCTGGGCTCGTCGCTGCTCGAACTCGCCGAAAAATTCGAACAGGGGGTCACCGGAGTTGGTTCGTGCGGGTTGCTGGACGGCGGCGATGGTGGCGATCTGCTTCACGTCAGAAATCTGCGAGGATGGCGATGATGGGTGGTGATGACGAGATGACGAAGGTGAGGTGATCTGCTTCACGCCGGCAAGATGGCGACGATAGTGATGATCGAAAATTCAGAAAAACGAGGAAGAGGATCGATGGAGGATATGCGATCGAAGAGAAAAATAGATCTGTTTGAGGTTGCGTGGTTCTGAGAAGGGAACGACTGAGAAGGAGAAATATACATATATACTTACGCCTAGGATAAAAAAAAATGATCTTGCACCCCAAGACATCTCTACGCGAACGAAAAACAGAGAAGGGAACGAAATAAAAATTGGGGTTTAGGGTCATGAGCTTAAGTAGGCCGGGGCGCCGGTTAAATGGGCCGAAGGTTCGGTTAAGAGCGTACGGTTCTCTCGGGCTCGATAAAACTGAAAATATAATCTCGCTTCTTCAATAAATAAAATTTAACGGCTTGGTTCCAACGATCGACAATTTAAAATAAAATCGACATAATATTTATATATATATTACACACATTAATTAATTAAATAATAATACACATTTAAGCATTTAATTGACAATTAGGCATTTAAATAAAATAGTAATAATAATAATAATAAAATAATAATAATAATGACAATAATAATAATAATTTAATTAAAATTCCCAAATATTCCATAAACGAACGGGGCGCTACAGTCTACCCACCTTACAAAGAATTCCGACCTCGGAATTCGAAATACAAACTACGACACCATACGAATGGAAACAAGAGGGGAAAACAACAACACATAAAATTCGGGTATCTCCTCCGAATTTTCGGTCCCCCTTCCTCCCAAGTCGCCTTGTCTTGACAACCACCACTGGACTTTGACGAGTACCCCTCCCGGTCTTTTTCTAAAAGACACCGGTACCTCCAAACAGGTTGGGTTCTGTCTATCACGCAGCTCGTCACATCTCACATGTACTCCGAGATCACGCACACGTTTCCTCCATCAAGAGGCACAGAACGTGTCATGCATCCTCGCGACTTTCGGTGGTGGAGTCAACCATCAGGCTAAATCATCGACTTGGTCAGAAATCAAAATAGGACTGAGTACTCGTGGCAGTAACCAGAACAACGGCATACTCCACCTCTATCCGTACCAGCCACCTCGCATGGTAAGGAATTCTCACACTCTACTCATCTATCAATACACAAGACCCTAACCGGTCCTTTCGTGTCTCAATAACATACTCCAACAAAATCAACATATAGGGTTGACTTGTTGTATCGAGCTTCCACTCGTGCCCGGGCCACAGTAGAAAACTCGATTACTACAACGACATGATCTGTGCGTCCTTATAAAACAGGCCACCACAGAATCCCATACGGATGGGCCAACAATCCACAATAACACTATATCCTCAACACCGATACCTACAGAACACACGGCTCTGTTTGATACCGTTGTCAACAACTCTACCCTTGCCGACTCGAATAACACCTCGACTTCGGTTTTGGAAATATCGACTAGATGTTCGAAAACAATCTCCTATCGCAGAATCGGTTTCACGATTAGGGATGCTCGATATTCCCATACTAAAGATCTAACACCAATACTCTCTCACTCTTCGTAGGTCTCGATCCCTACGAAGTATACATAGCCTCCAATCGAGACTCGGGACACTGCTCGAAAACGATGAGGGACCTAAATCTCGCTATCACGAGAGAATTTCACATAAGACAAAGAAAAACTAATCGACAAGTCTCACATATCGAGAGTCGTTGATTAGGGATTTCATACAATGGTTTGATTTGGGGTTTAATGCACTGTCACCCGAGAGATGACACACACACTGGCGCTGCATAAGCGGGGCGCTGGGACGTGTGCATGCACCTGTTCAGAGACCAGCTGCAAGATCAAGGTCTGGTCGTACACACTGGCTTGAGGAGTTCCTGCGTTCGGTGATGGCGGCGGCAGCTCTCGTGCTAGTCAACGGTCGACCACTGCAGTTGGCCTCACGTCTCTCAGCACGGGCGTGCGGGCTCGGCCACCACTTCGCGTGGCTACACCCATCCAGGTTCGGCGTTCAGTTTAAGGTACACACCAGAAATTTCAACTTCCAGGTCCATAGATTCCTAGATACTCAGATAGGAAAAAGGCTTCCTTACAATACTTCTCAAAATACAACAGTTTAAGCATTACTGTTGAGCTACAATTTCCCATAGGAATCGAACATT
This sequence comes from Striga asiatica, assembly GCA_008636005.1. Lineage (NCBI taxonomy): Eukaryota > Viridiplantae > Streptophyta > Magnoliopsida > Lamiales > Orobanchaceae > Striga > Striga asiatica. The sequence continues at coordinate 61,956 of BKCP01006826.1, read as the reverse complement.
GGCATCACTGCCGGGAAAAATCCTAACCTCAGCGGTTATTGCCGAACATTAGAATAGTTAGCTCGCTTGACCCTTCCGACTGATAATGTCGGCCGTCACGACAGCTTTTACTCAAGTAGCTAATCGTGCGGCGGTCCTAAACGAGATCGACCACATATACAACTTATAGCTTCCACACTTCTAGGTCTAGCGTAAAGCTTCCCTCGCAAGTGTTTCCAGCTAACATCATAATACCAATCAGATTAAGTCACATAGGGCACATAAACATGAAAGTTGACGAAAAACTAATTTTTGAAAATTCACAATTCATTTTGGGAAACATAAACATGAACGAGCACAAATTTCAGCATGCGTGTTGAATTTAAAATGCATATAACTTTCAGTCTACATGTCATATCATGATGAAACGACTTGGAAAATATCCCTAACTCATTCCTCTGTCACTTTCATGAAGAACACTCAGGCAGATAAATCATTTAAAGGCACATAATACAGCAAACATCCAAAACACAGGTGCAGTAGATAAATAAAGATTTACAGCTTGACAGGTTCTCAATGTATGCACAATAACCAAAGATACAGACATGATAATAGTGAAATTCAAAAAAACTCCAAGGTAGCTAACTCAATTCTCTACAACTTCTCTGAAGACCTCATTGGCAAATTATAACATTATCAACAAGTTTATCCATAAAACATTTAGTTTACAAAAACAGGCAGAGATCAATTTTTTTTTAAAAATACAGCACCTTAGTAAAATAGCAACAACTCACGCTACACAACTCCAATCCATACAAACTCAAAACCTATATAATCTACACATGGAAATATACAAATTTCATGAAGAAGACTGTTTTGTAAGAACACGTTTATGTCACCTAAACAGAGTACATATTCAACAATTACACAAAATCCTGGTTTCATAAAAACTGGGTGTACATCCCACTTAGAAAAATTATATAAAATCAACTGGAACTCCAAATCATATAGACCCAAAACCTGCAGAAACTACACAAGGAAAGCTACAAATTTTATGAAGAGAATGTTTACATATCGTCACGTTAAAGGCACCAATTCAGAGCATACATTTCATGCATACACACAGCCACTGTTTCAAAATCCTGGGCATAAATCCAACTTAGAAAAATTATATAAAATCAACCAAAACTTCAAATTGCATAATTCCAATTCCTATGGGCAACTTACATCATATAATACATTTGTCATGAAGAACACATTTCCATTCAGGCACGTTAAGATCATCATAAATAGCCATGAACTAGAATCAAATCCTTCTGCCCAAGTTTATGAAAACAGCATGCTCGACAAACTTTGAAAAAAATCATAACAAATTCATTTTAACCCCAAATCACAAAATTCTAAAACTCACAGAAACTTCATTTAGAGCACTACCAAACTCATGAAGAACACTTGTCCAAGAAACATCATCTTGTTCGACAAAAATAGAGCCTAACTGAAGCTCAAAAAATTGGTTTTCATGCCTTCATCAACTCAAAATGATCACACAACAACATAGTCTCGATATCAAAACTTTAAGACTTACATATTCGATATATCATCAAACAGTTGTCTGAGGTCCAACTCGGTCTTATTAAACAAGATAGAAAAATAAAGTCTTATGTCTTTCACTTGAATTATTACATCTTTTGGTTTGATAATATATACGATTCACATTAATACGTAAATTCAACCTCAATCATCGAAGATCACATATGCATCACATGAACCCGACCAAACCTATCATGATATAACCGAGACACTCAACCTAATACGCTTATCTCATCATATCACATAAAGGAGAATCAATAAATCACATAATCCTCATCTCTTATCCAACTAACCATGCTTCGAGCTAGCATGAACTCACCCTTACTAAAGCACAAGAGACATTAAACACATAACACACCAGAGGTTGAACAGAGGCCATGAACATCCATAAAAATGGCAGCCTATAAGATATTAACTCATCTCATAATTTTCGAAACCTGGCAAGGTCCGAAGATGGCGAATACATTCTCGGTTCTCATTGACCGGGTCCTCACTTGAAGACATTGAATATAATTATATAGCAAGGGAAACTGCTATGGGCATAACTTATCTCGATAACAACATACTGAACCTCATAACGAGGAACATCTAGAGTCCGAACTTAACTCTATATCACTAGAGTTCAACATCAAACACTAGAGTTCACATTAAACCAAAGGTGGATAGATCCTAAGCCCCAAAAGTCAATAAGTCATAACATAAGCAGTTTCATTACTGCCTATGTAAAAATATAAAATTTCACATCTTCACATTATAAGTATTTTCATCGATACTTATATAAACATACCTTTAAGCAGCGCGGCGTGACGAAGACGAGTGGTCGGATACAATTTCTATACACTTAATCACATATAAACCAGTCTACAGAAACACAACCTGGCTCTGATACCAAACTGTAACGCCCCACTTTATTTTAAAAGATTTATTCCAAAAGTCGGTCCACTACCCAATCGGCTTTTTCAGCCACCAATATCTCACCCATCCCTACTACTTATGCCAAAGCCTTATCTGATCCTAATTGGTTGAATGCTATGCAAGCCGAATTTACTACTCTACAGGACAATGAAACGTGGGTACTAGTACCTCGACCTGCGGATTGCCCGATTATTAGATGTATGTGGCTGTTTCGTTATAAGTTTAAGGCTGATGGATCACTTGAACGTTATAAGGCCAGGTTAGTTGTAAATGGAAATTCACAGACAATGGGCATTGACTGTGCGGACACCTTCAGTCTGGTTGTCAAACCAGCTACCATTCGGACAGTGCTATCACTCGCAGTCTCACGCTCATGGCCTATCCACCAATTGGAAGTCAAAAACGCTGTAACGCCCCACTTTATTTTAAAAGATTTATCGAATTTATTTAATAAAAATCACAATAAATTTTTTCGCAAACTTTAATTTAATTAAAAACTCAGTGGGCGCTACTCAAATTTACCAAAAGCCTTTAACAAAAAAAAATACAAACGTATCAAATAAAGACAGCATGCACGAATAATAAATCATAAACCAAACTGGCATTCATTATGTTCCAAATCATAAAGATAATTATCAATTCCAAGTTCAAAACGACACAGTCATAATATCTCAACATAAATGAGCGAAAGCAAATAAATAAGCGATAAATAAAAGCATGACCACCACCCGTCTTGTCTCGTCACCCGCCGACTGCTTAACCTGCATCCGTGAAGAGCAGGTGGGAGTGAGTACAGTTAACTATCGTACTCACACTATGCATATGAATAACATAATAATGGTATGGTCGCAGCATGAGCATAAACAATAAAATCATGTCACATCTCTAGCCACATCAATGACTATTGTCTCATCAAAGACTCACTCATGTACATCTATGCTCATCAAAGCTAAACCATGCCATATCAGTGAAACATGGGAGTGCGTGCCATATCAATGACACGGCCTTCTCATGAGTATTAATGAGATTTACCTCACAGGGTAACCGTATCTTATCATACGGGGACAATCGTATCGACGGCCATCAAGCTCACATCGATAGGCTACATGCTCATTTTCATACATAGATCACACCAAACTTTCATCACAATTAAAATCACACATATGCATAGATAATTTTAGAATAACCCATCTGGATTCCGGATTGATAATAACTCAAACCAATTGGAAGTAGGTCGAGGCTGGACTCCTCAATTACCTACATTGAGTCAAGATGCTATAATCAACATCTATCTTGACTTTAAACGGAAAACACAAAACAGACCTAGTCGAACTTGTTTCGACTAAGTAGTTCGTGAAGTCCTGTGGACGTTGGAACACTAAGACTGGACACTTAACTTGACCAAACCACATACGATAGATCACATAAATCCATTTAAGGATTGACCAAGTCAAACACACAACAGAACGAAAAGCAAGTCAATCACAGATTTAACTTCAAAATCTTAGTTCAGAATTTCTAGCTATTAATCACATGAAATTCATTGACCAGGCTGCCCTACGACTTATGCCTTGAAATTTTACACAAAATTACATCCTCCAGCAATAAGTAAAACCATAAATTTTCAGCTTTAAACTCAAAGCATATTAATTTATAAAATTCCTACAAGAAATCAGTAAAAATGCACATGAATTTATATCTGAACCTAATGAATGAATCAGGACTTGAAAATTTAACCTCACAATTTACAACACGGTATAGACAACATGTAAAAATCTCAGCCTTGGACATTAACTGTGCTATACACAAGATTCAGCAATTATTGAATTTAAATCAAAACAGCACTAAAACGAACTCCAAAAATTTTCATATTTAAACAGCCCTAATATACAAATAAAATAAGCATTTCAGCCAAGTTTCACAATTTTACAACAACCAACCGATTTATAGTAATTCAAACAACTTCCTGCAGATTCAGAAAATAAATTATTTACCCTATCAAACTTAGTCCAAAAATTCTAAAACTTTAGCACAACATATAAAAATATCATAGGCACATCGTGTTAAAATTTCAGCTTGTTTGATTCAAAAACCAATTTATTAAGCACTAAACAATATTCCGATAAGAATTCACTTTAATTATTAAAAATAGTTAAAGGCCTCTAAAAATTATGAAATGTTTACACAAGCATGGCAAACAACATAAAATGTATCCCTCAAAATTTCAAGTCATTCCGAGAAGTGTGCGATTTTTAAAAATTCAAACACCAAAACAGCGACATATATGCTCGACAATTTAACAATTATATCATAACACGAAATTTCTCGTCCGAGGCCTTCTCGTAAGACCAAGGACTCGACTTTGTTCCAATATCCACTGACTTACACGACTTTCGAGGTCTCGTTCAATTTCTCATAATTGAAGAGATCCCGAACAACATAAACGACACATAAAATCATATCTTTCATATAAATTCTCGATTTTCACATATTCTCTAATCGAACACATATATCGAAAACATAATCACATAACTTATACGAATTCACATATCACCATATAACACAACGATAATTACGTAAAATAAACGGGAAGACGGGACTCGATACCGCTCTCGAGAATCGGGTGAGAAGGGTTCGAACGGGCTTGACGGATTCTCGCGTCTCGCCGGGAAAGGAGGTCAGCGGCAGAGGACGGGTCGTCGCTGTTGCTGGTTACGGCCAGAGTCGCTGCTCGTCGAGGTGCTGAACGGAGAGGTCGCCGGAAAAATCTCACGAACAGAGGTGCTGAACGGAGGAGGTCTGCTTCACGGCGTGGCGGAGGGACTGTGAAGGCGTCGCGGCAGAACTCCCGCGGTGGCGTTGCGACGCGGCAGATCCCTGGTCACGGCGCGGTGAATGAGCAGGTTGCCGGGAGGATCACGACAGAGGGAGGTTCTCGCCGTCTGGGCTCGTGGCTGCTCGAACTCACCGGAAAATTCGAACAGGGGGTCACCGGAGTTGGTTCGTGCGGGTTGCTGGACGGCCGCGATGGTGGCGATCTGCTTCACGTCAGAAATCTGCGAGGATGGCGATGATGGGTGGTGATGACGAGATGACGAAGGTGAGGTGATCTGCTTCACGCCGGCAAGATGGCGACGATGGTGATGATTGAAAATTCAGAAAAACGAGGAAGAGGATCGATGGAGGAGATGCGATCGAAGAGAAAAATAAATCTGTTTGAGGCTGCGTGGTTCTGAGAAGAGAACGACTGAGAAGGAGAAATATACATATATACTTACGCCTAGGGTAAAAAAAAAATGATCTTGCACCCCAAGACATCTCTACACGAACGAAAAATAGAGAAGGGAACGAAATAAAAATTCGGGCTTAGGGTCATGAGCTTAAGTGGGCCGGGGCGCCGGTTAAATGGGCCGAAGGTTCGGTTAAGAGCGTACAGTTCTCTCGGGCTCGATAAAACTGAAAATATAATCTCGCTGCCGCAATAAATAGAATTTAACGGCTTGGTTCCAACGATTGACAATTTAAAATAAAATCGACATAATATTTATATATATATTACACACATTAATTAATTAAATAATAATACACATTTAAGCATTTAATTGACAATTAGGCATTTAAATAAAATAGTAATAATGATAATAAAATAATAATAATAATGACAATAATAATAATAATTTTAATTAAAAATCCAAAATATTCCATAAACGAACGGGGCCCTACAAATGCATTCTTACAGGGGGATCTCAATGAAACCGTTTTCATGCACCAACCTCACGGTTTCTATGATCAACGGGCACCCAACCTGGTATGTCGTCTCAAAAAGTCACTTTACGGGCTCAAGAAAGCACCACGGGCCTAGTACACCCGCTTTGCTAACTATATCATCACTCATGGGTTTCGTAGCAGTGCATGCGACAACTCATTATTTATTTATAATCAGGGTTCGTCCAACACTGCTTATTTGCTATTATACGTTGATGACATAATTCTCACTGCGTCTAATGACAAGCTTTTGCGTGAAATAATTGCCACTTTGTCATGAGAGTTTTCTATGACTGATCTGGGCCGCTTACATCACTTCTTGGGCATCAAAGTCTCCCCACATTCCCATGGTATTTTTCTTTCACAGGCTCAATAGGCACAATACGCACAGGACATAATTGCTAGGGCCAACATGTCTTCATGTAAGCCGTGCACGACTCCAGTAGACCTATCGCCCAAAATGAGCAGTGCAGATAGCCCACTGTTCTCGGATCCTACTTTATATTGCAGTCTTGTCGGGGCTTTACAGTACCTTACTTTTACGAGACCTGGCATATCATATGCGGTTCAGCAGATCTGCTTGTTTATGCATGAGCCTCGAGATTCTCACTTTGCCTTCATGAAGAGGATCATCCGTTACATTCAAGGGACGATTCACTATGGTATACGTATCATCAAATCCGCATCTCATTCATTGGTGGCTTATTCTGATGCTGACTGGGGTGGTTGCCCGGACTCCCGTCGCTCGACTTCGGGATATTGTGTTTTCCTCGGTGACAATCTGATCTCCTGGTCCTCCACGCGGCAACCTACTGTCTCACGATCCAGCGCTGAAGCCGAATACAGGGGTGTTGCCAATGCGGTAGCTGAAGCCACATGGCTACGCAATTTACTTATTGAGTTGCACACGCCTCTTACTCATGCTTCAGTTGTGTACTGTGACAACATCTCAGCAGTGTATCTTTCCAATATTCCAGTTCAGCATCAAAGGACGAAACACATCGAGATTGACATACATTTTGTTCGTGAGAAAGTTCGTGTAGGACACATTCGCGTGCTTCATGTGCCTTCTTCATTGCAATATGCGGATATTTTCACCAAAAGGCTCTCTCGACAGCTATTCCAGTCATTTCATTCTAGCTTGAGCATCTGTCCACCGCCCGCTCAAACTGAAAGGGTGTCTTAGCAATGCATATAATCAGCCAAGATACTCGGCTGATTTTCTGTGATTATTATTTATTGTGATTGATTTGGGGTATATATTGTTTCCTTTTATTATGTTGTATCATTCCCTATTTAAAGAGTTTTCATGTTCAATAGAAAGGCATTCAGAAATTCACACCATAAACTCTTTTAATATATACATATGTTTGTATTACATTTACATTGAAAAAATGTTAGTACTTTTTTATTACTTGGTGCAATTACTTTTTTATAACTAGGTTACCATTGTTTTGTACATATGTTTGTATTACATTTACATTGAAAAAATGTTAGTATTTTTTTATTGCTTGGTGCAATTACTTTTTTATAACTAGGTTACCATTGTTTTGTGTTGTTGACATAAGAATATCATATAAGAGCAAAAATAGTATGTGTAACTTTTATTTATATTTGTTTGTTTGACAGTTGATAAGCTATTTAAACATTACCCATATTTTCCCATAGTACCTTTTTTTATACTCATTATAGTGTTGAATTATGGTTAAACAACATTACCTTCTATTTTTTTTACATTTACAAACAACTATCCTATTTCATGTATCCTTGTTTCATGGAGCGTCTATTTCTGACAATTTTCTGCGGCAGTCTGTTGAGGTTATGTGTGTTTGTGTATCTTTCTTTTTGGGTTTCCTTTTGTGACGAATTCATTGTGTAATTTCTCATTTTTTTTTCTTTTTTTAATCATGGATAGTAACGTGTGTTGTGCAGTGGGTTTTGTTTGATTTTTCGATTTGTAATTCATGGAGTGTCTAATTATGGTGATTTGTGTGGTAGGGTGTTGCTTTGTCATATGTCCATCCAAAGAGGAAGCTTACAAGGAGGTTGATGTTTTTCATAATAAGAGAACGCTGCCTGGGGTTAGTTTAAGAATGTTGTTCTCTTTGCATGCTTCATGAATTGGACAGTGATTTTATACACTCAAAATATGGTTTACACTGATGTATGTGTTGGGGCAGTTATTGAGAAAAAGGATATCCCAGTTTGGGGAAAGAATAAATTGTCGTAAGTCGGAGTTGAAGTATCTCGGACAGAAAACTGGGTCGTGTGTTTACGGTTGTGGTTTTTAATAAGTTGTGAACTTATAATAACACTTATTGAAGGCAGTTGTAACCGTTTGGCTAAGGTTCTGGAATGAAATGTCTTAAGTTGGAGGTGAAGTATTTCGGGCCGGAAACTGGGTCTTGTGTTTAGGGTTTTGGCTTTTGATAAGTTTTGAATTAATAATAACACTTAACTTTGAAAGACGGTTTAACTGTAGTTGACTAAGGTTCTGGAATGAGACTGCATAGGACTTGAGTAATGAGCATAGTAATGTGTGTTCTTTGATAAGGGAGTCGAGTAATTAGTAATGTTATTAGTTTTTTTTCGTTCTCATGGGTATTGTTAATGATAGTTGGTAGAGTTACTGTTAACCATACATTTGGTCTTGGTGAATTGGTTTTAGTTTAACTTTTAAAGTGCATATACATGACAGCTTTCTTGTAATGACATCATTAAAGGAATTTCCATTTTTATTCTCTTTACATTTTCGGGTCTGAGTTGGTGATATGGTGGGTTCCAAGCGAGTTAGGTTAGCCTTGAGACACTCTCATCAAAGAGGGGCTCAACCATGGCTCATTATGAACCCAACTTGTAAAATATTTCATTAACTTACTCTAGATTCATTTGTTCTAAATATAAAGAGGAACAATAAATGAAATCAAGATAACAAGTGAACAGGCTTGATCTCTAATGCATTAGAATATAATAGAAATATGAACAGACTTGTTTTACTAAGCAAACAAATCAGTACAATAGTTTGCTGCAACTATTCATGTATAGCTTTATTTGTTTTTCTTCAATATTATATCTATGAATACTGATTTCCTGTGTTTTCTGTTTGGTTTGTTTGTTTAAATTCTTTAGTGAATCTACTTGGTTTCATATATAACTCTTCAAACTCTTTGTTCTCATTACATTTCTTAGTTCATCTATTTAATTTACCTTATAATTTTTCCTCCTAATACAATTTATAAGAGCAAAGCATACGAATTTAAGCTCAAGTGGCAGCTGCAGTCCAAGAAAAAGAAGTCATTTGTTTTGTTCGCCATTTCAAGGGATCCAAAAGTAGAGTACACTGGCTTTACACGATCGAAGAATCTGCCAGCAAAAATCAAGCCCTTTCATCGGTCCCATTGAATAAGGAAAACCGAGTTCAGACATAACCTCAGGAGGCACTTGTTCAGCTCAGAGCAGCAGTGCCAACTTTAGCTACCCAGATAAAACAATAGCAGACAAGCAATTTTTCAGCTCTATGGAGGCAGGGAAAAAATAAGGAGAAATTAGAAGCCTCGGAACCTGCAACAGAACGCTCTTTTATATACACAGGCTTGATAAATACTAATGTAATAGGAATGACTCTCCTTGAATGTGCTTCTAATTACTGTGCAGACTGGAACTTCTTTTGACTACTTTTGATGTATATAGTTAAAACGTCATGCTAAGAATGTTATGTGTGACAGTGAGTTTGGAGTATATATAACTGTCATACTAGAAATGTTATGTAGCCATGTTTTGCTTTTGTTATCTATGATTAAAATGTCTTGTTGGGAATGTCTGGGTTCTAAAGACGACTATCTTTTATGTACAAGGTAATATTTATATTTTGTGTATGCCATCAGTTATCTTCGGGATTGCTATTTGTCGCCCCAAATTACTACTTGTCGCCCGAAAAAATAATAAAAAATGATAAATTTACAAAAATATCCCTGTGGTAAAAAAAAAGTTACTAGAAAAAGGCATTCAAACGTCTATCAACTAAGCTCGATCAGCAAAGGAAACGTCCAAATGTGAAGTCCGACTCTAAAGATAAACGTCCAGAAGCTAAGCTTGAATGTCAAAGAAACGTCCAACGTTGAAGCCCGACTGTGAAAACAAACGTCCAAGAGCTAAGCATAGAAGCAAAGAAAACGTCTAAATGCGAAGCCTGACTCTGAAGAGAAACGTCTAAATGGGAAGGGGCAACAAATTTAAAACTTTAAAATTGCAAGCTTCTTCTGCCGCTAAACGTCCAACTGGAAAGCTTGGGGCCACGAGAAACGTCCAAGAGAAAAGCTTTAAAGCACACTGTTGTGATTATTTTTGTTACGTTTTTTATTGTTATTTTACATTTATTTTCCCTCATTTTTAGGTCTTTTAGAAGGTCTTTCGGTCCNCGATTGACCAGTCCTTGAGATCGACCCGGGAAACGAGTTTTTAACTCGGTGCTCGGAAAAATATAAAACAAAATTTGCTACAACACACACCAAACATCCCTTATTAATGCTTGCCTATAAAAGCAAACGTCTAACATGGAAGCTCCACTGTGAAAACAAACGTCCAAGAGCTAAGCTTGGAAGTCAAGTAAACATCTATCTGGGAAGCTTGAGGCCACGTGAAACGTCCAAGAGTTAAGCTTTAAAGCATACCAAACGTTCTCTATTGAAAATTGCCTATGAAAGCAAACGTCCAGAAGTATGCTTGGTATCCAAGCAAACGTCCAACATGGAAGCTCCACTGTGAAAACAACGTCCTGGAGCTCTATGCTTGGAAATCAAATAAACGTTCCAGAAGGAAGCTTAAGTCTTTAAGGAACGTCTTATAGTTATGCTTTGAATCCAAACAAACGTCCCAGAAGAAAGCTTAGGACAACAACAAACTTCTTTAAGGAAAGCTTTATGTACCCAGAAACGTCCAACATGAAAGCTTCCTCAATAATTTGATTTTTTCCACATATCACCCAAACTACTTTCCCACATATCTTACAATAATCAACCTAACATCAACCCATGCAACAAATCTTTAAAAGGATATAGAATTGTTATTTTATGATATACACTTATTTTTAATATAATTTTAATAATAAAATCGTAGTCATATTTATTAATGACAAAATATTTTTTTAATAGAATCATATTTTAATAGAATCGCAATTTTTTATTAGTTTACAAATAATTCTCATAGTTGTGAATTGATCTCACTTAGACCATTAGTCCAATAGAAATGGCCTCATTTTTTAGTCAATCAAAGTAGAGGTGCATATTTTTTAGAGGCCATTTCTATTGGACTAAAAGATGAGGCTATTTAGGTCGAGGCTGGACTTCTCAATTACCTACATTTGTTGGGACTTGTCTTAGAATCTTATCAAGGCTTTACTGCTACTCGCTAGTCTTATACATATATATATATGTATATATATATATATATATATATATATATATACTTTGAAAACATTTTATGTTTAAGTCTTTTCGGTTGGTGGATATCTTGGCTTGCTTAACTTTTAACTCTAAGGACATCTAAGGATCAAACATACTACATGGATCAAGAAATAAATTACTTAGGTCATATAATCATGCATTTCGATAGTGCGTGCCATTTTAGAAAATCAACAAGTGATTTTGTAAAACATGATATGCGCAGCAATTTATAAATGATCACAACTAGCAGCACATAAGTCGAAATAACATGAAACCAGTGGCATGTGATTTCTAAGACATATATCAACAACTCTCAAGAACAACTTAGAATCAGACGAGGTCATTATCCACATGATAAATCAACAAAAATTCACATAAGGGTGCAGTATAAAACATTCAAACAGGATGACAGTATTTTGAGGATAACCCGAGCTACAGTCATGATAAAAATATGAATCTGGTACTCATAGAAAGGTAAGAAATAAAGATACAATTTTTGTGAAGACAACTTTAGCAAATTCTGACATCGCCACAAAGATAAATCAACAACAACACAAAACATAGTTGCAGTCCGGAAAGGAAAAGAACAACTTACAGCACTTCAGTAATTCCAAGATAACAGGAGCTACAAACATGATATTACTGAAATTCAAAAACCCTAAGTTAGCTAACTCAATTTCCTAAAACTTTTCTGAAGACTCCATTGGCAAAATATGAAATTATCAATGAGTTTAAGTAATAAACATTTAGTTCACAAAACAGTCCGGAGAACTACTTTTCGAATGGGTAGCACTTTAGTAAAATGGCAACAACTCAAGCTACACAACTCCAATTTATACCAATTCGAAACCTGCAGAATCACACATGGAATTATATTTATAAACACAAAAAATATTATTCAAATGAATTTCTCGAATCAAAATAAATATAGCAGATTACAATCTCTATTATTCGGAGGGCCAACGCCTTGATTTCGGATCAAACGCTTCGCTTCTCTTGTTCGGTATTTAGAGATTTGAGTACTTGTGGAAAGATTATATAAGCTTTAGCAATGAAAAAGCCGTCGAAATATCTCAATAACACGAAGAACACGAATCCTTGGTCTTCGTCACAAAGTAGACTTTGGATCTTCTCCACGCCGGTTTTGAGTTTACTAACGTTATTCGGAGGCTTTGCTGCTTGTTTCCGGATTGAACGCCAGTCTTGAGGTTGAACGCGCTTGAATCTTACTTCGAATCTTCAAAAACGCCTTTGAATTTTCAAGAACACTTGAATCTTGTCAAGAGAATTCTCTAGAGCTCTTGAACTTGAATATGAATTATGAAGTGTTTTTTGTTACATTAGGGAGAGCCCCTATTTATAGGTGTAGGAGGGAGAACCCTACCAAATTTAAGAATCGTAGGACACGATTTGATTGATCCATGATGATTTACATAAGATCTTTTAGATCTACCTAGATCTCCCAAGATCTTCTAGAAAACATGTGATTTATTACCAAGAAATATGATTTGACACTTGGCAATAATTAATTGGTCAAGAATTAAAATAATAAAATATTAATTAATTAACTATTTAAATTTAGGAACTAAATTTATGGAAATTCCTAAAATATAAATAGAAAATATGGCTTGATTTTTAATAAATTAATTTCCACGTGGCGCCATTTGATGAACCACAATTTTTATGCATCTACAAGAACATTTGGTATGCTTTAATGCTTAACTCTTGGACATTCAAGCTTTGCAATTAGATGTTTACTTGAGTTCCAAGCTTAGCTCCTGGACGTTTGTTTTCACAGTGGAGCTTCCATGTTGAACGTTTGCCTGGCTTCCAAGCTTAGTTTCTGGAAGTTTGCTTTCATAGGCAAGCTTTGATATAGGATGTTTGGTATGCTTTAAAGCTTAACTCTTGGACGTTTCACATGGTCTCAAGCTTTCCAGTTAGACGTTTAGCAGCAGAATAAGCTTGCAATTTAAAAGTTTTAAATTTGTTGCCCCTTCTCATTTAGACGTTTCTCTTCAGAGTCGGGCTTCGCATTTGGACGTTTCCTTTGCTTCCAAGCTTTGCTCTTGGACGTTTGTTTTCACAGTCGGGCTTCTTTGCTAGACGTTTCTTTGCCTGCCAAGCTTAGCTTCTAGACGTTTCTTTGACTTCCGAGCTTTGTTGTTAGACGTTTGAATACATTTTTTTCCATTAACATTTTTTTATCACAGGGATATTTTTGTAAATTTATAATTTTTTAATATTTTTTTCGGGCGACAAGTAGTAATTTGGGGCGACAAATAACAACACCCGTTATCTTACATGTTCAAATTTTAGCATTCAACTTTATATTCATTTATTTGTTTAAATATCAAATTAATTAACTAAATTTAACCGTGGGCTCGCCGTGCTTTGCAGGGTGGGTTCTTCCCTAGTTCTTATTTAATAAAAAGGAGTTACTTACACTGTAACAAACTATAATATTTTATGTATTTTATTCCTTTAGTGAGCTCTTATGCGTCTGACACGTGTTATAAATAATATACTTACCATTTTGCCCTTACCCATCTTAGAGCATCTGCAGTGCAACACTGTTGAGTTAAAAATATACGTGCCACGTACATATTTTAGACACCCTCTTCATTTTTTCCTCTACAATGGTCACTTTCTTCGTTAATATTTTTATGATGTGGCATAACCACTTTCTCACCCCCTGTCTAGAGGTAGAAAGTGCCTATAACAGCGTGACTCATCAATATCGTGCAAAAATCTGAGGAAAACGTGGGAAAAAAATTGCGCGGACAAAGAGGAAAACTTTCGCGGGCAATTGAGAGAGAAGCGACAGCTTGAGAAAATTCAAGGAAGTTACCTACAAAAATTCAATTTCTGTGAAATTCAGAAATCTATCTCTCTTCTTCGTTATCTCGCGGGCAACCAATCGAGGAAAAAGCGACGGATTGATGCAAGCGGTGGAGGAAGGCCGTGGAGAGGGCCGCCGTCAATGAGCAAGGAAATATCACGTTCCTTCAGCCCTAAAGAAGGTTCAATTTTTGTTTTTTTTTTCTTGTTTTTTTTCCTTTATCCCTTTGCAATTTGTGTGATTAATGATGTGGATTTGAAATCCCAAACTTCAAAAATGGATTTTTATTTCTACGGGTTAAAAGGATTCCCAAATCTATGGATTGTGTTGATTTGAAATTCCTGTGGAATGATGGGTCTTCAGAATTGTGATTGCAATTTTTTGATGCTAATTAAATTAGATTTTTGTTTCTAGACATGAATCGGCAGTGCATTGAAATGAGTTGAAGGAGCCAGCTTTATCTTCCTTAATGTAGCTCAATTTTATACTTTATTTTCGTCTACATGAGTAATATGATTTATTTTTGGTGAAGTTTGATTATAGTTTTGCTCAGATTTTGATAGTCCCTGTATTTTGTAAGAAGTTGGAATTATTTCAGAAAATTTGAAATTACTAATATATGAATGTTTGTTTAGTGAGCATAAAAATTATTCCTACCAAAGCAGTATACTGATTAGAGACTCGGGTGTTGATTACATTCATTGTTCTTTGTATATATTTTTTTTTTTTTGTGTGTAACTATTGTTAGCCAAAGGGGTATACTTATTGAAGATATTGAATCAATTAAAATAAAATATCATTTGAGGAATAATAAATGGCAAAAGGTTGAGCTTGATGATGGTATATTCATATGCTGCTTGTGCATAGTAAACATGGAGACAACATTTAAATATCTATATCATGGTTTTTTTCTTAATTTTTATTGTTTTTGTTCCGGATTGCAGCAATGTCTATTGTCTGTTATCATGTGGTGCTTATTCCATTATTTTTCATCTTGTTTTGTTAGGATTCTAAGCTACTAGAAATTGGTAAGTTGTCATATTTTGATTCCATTTGTTGTAGTGATTCATTAGATTATGAATCTTGTACCTGCTCAATGTATATGTTTTGTTTTTCTTTTTGCAGACTTGTACCGAAAATGGAATCTCAGAACTCTGAAAAGTATTCAAGTTCCCAACCAACTCTAAATTTTTCCAGGCCAACACAAATTGCAAGCCAATTCAACCCGCTAAACATTCAAATGCAACCTCTTTATCACTTTGATCCAATAACAGGAACATATATTTCTGTTAACCCACAACATACACCTGGATTCTCCTTTCAAAATCTTTTAAACTCTCCAATTGGTAATTCTGAAGTTGAAGCTGCGACGAGGGAACGAAAAACAAAAACGAAAAGTACGAAAAATTCTAACAGCTCCAAAGCTTCACTTGCGAAAAAAGATTGGACCAAAGAGGAAGAAATTGCTTTAACAAAAGCATGGTTATATATTTCTGAGGATGCTGATATTGGTACCAATCAAAAGGGAGCAGCTATGTGGGATCGTATTTTGGAGGTGTGGAGAGAGAGCATGGGGACTGAATGCAATTTGGCTAGAAATAACAATAGCCTACAACTCAAATGGTCCAAAATACAAGGTGCTATAAGCAAATTTCATTCCTTGTATGAGCGTCTAGAAAGACATCCACAAAGTGGTACAAACTCGGAGGATTTGGTTAGAATATTATGTTTTTCCTAAATTTCAATCTTCTATAATTAATAAAAATGAATATGGTGCTATAGGTTGAGGGAGAGATCAAAGTAGTCTGCTTTCCTTTATTTGGCTGTTTGGAGAATCTATGTCGGACTTTCTATGCTTTATCTTTTTTACCTTGAACATTAGGAATTTGTATAAATTTAGTAGTAACGTTTATGTTACTGATGGATCTCAATTTGTGAATTCCTTGTTTGGCTATTGATTTGGAGCATATAAGCTTAAGTTTGCTTGTTGTGGTGGCTTTTGTTGTTATTAATAGCCTTGATTGTATTAAACCTTTTTTGTGTTGAATTAATATTGCGTTAAAGCAAAACATATATAATTCTTCTTAGAATTGCAGGGTCTATATGTTTTTGAATTGTATATTGATAATGATTTACATGAATTCACTTGGAATGGGTGGGCTTTTGTATGTATCTGTGTTTGTCTTTCAACATGATTTTCATGTTTTTAAGATTTGAAAGTAACTTTGTTAGCTCCTATTGTTTCCATGATGCAACATTGTCAATTTGGTAAATTGTTGAGTAGTTCAATTACTTGGTTTTTTGAAATTGTGACTCGTAAATACTTGTGGTATATATTTTATCATGTTTTAATGTTGTGCAAGAGATTTATTCTTTTTGTTTAGTTGTCATGAACTTTGTGGAAAAACCTTATTTTGAACTTGGTGGTGGATGTTAGTCTTATTTTTTTTTTTTTTCAAAACTGTTGATTTTTTAACTACAGTGATTGTTACAGACCTTATTTTGTTTTATTTCCCTTTAGTTACATGTTGTTAGCTTAAACTTGAACCAACTAAAATGAATGGTGACTTAGGTTGAAAGTTTTTTTCTTTTATTTTTTTTTATTTAAACTAAAAGTTGTTTGCTTAATCTTGAATCGAAGTTGAAAAAACTAAATATATAGAATTGTTTATTTATTTTATGCAGATAATAAATGCTATGCGGTCATATGAGGATTTGCACGACACTCCTTTCAAATTTATCGATTGTTGGAAAATTTTGATTAAAAATCCCAAGTGGTGTTCTAAAGAACTTACAAAGGCTGCAACATCAACGAAACAAGTGGTTGACCACAAGATGAGCACAATGACAGGTGAAGCTATGGCAACAAATGGTGATGTTGATGTACCTGTATCTACCAATATTGATGGTATTGAGCGGCCAGAAGGAAGGAAAAAATGCAAAGAAAAAAAAAGAAAGCTAAATGAGAAAAAGGGAGTTGTGGATGCTTTAAACAAGTTGCAATGCACTTTAGAGAAACAAATTAGCGTCAATCAAGCAAACTTGGAAATGAAACGAGAAAATGAAGAGAAGGAGTTGAAATTGCGGGAGGAAGTAATGAGAAAAGAACTTGAACTTAAAGAGAAAGCTCAAAAAATGAAGGAGGAAATGTATAGGATGAAGATGAGGGAACAAAGGAGACAAGAGCAAGATCGGCTTATGAACCAAGATCTTAGCAAGCTTTCACCAACTCGTCGAGCATATTACGAGCTTAGGAAGATAGAGATCTTGAAAGAGATGGAAAATGAATTTTCTCACGGGTCTAATATGGTATGTTGTATTATTTGGCTTGACATTATTTGGTGTCTCTTAAACTAAATATATTACTACATTGATCTTTATATATATATATATATATATATATATATATATATATTTCTAGGACTTATGATGACCATATCACTTGGAGTTTGGGATGACTTTGTTTAAAACCTTGCAGTCAGCTAAGTTTAGGATCAATTCATATGAAGTATTTGTTATTAATGTTTTTTCTTCTATTTTTTTGTGTTTCTTTGGATTGTTTAATACTCATTTGAGGATGACAAGTTGTTGTTTGATTGTGGTTGAATGATTATTGATAGTAATGGTTTGTCAATCAAAGTTGTAGGGTCAAGAATGGAAGAGTAACGGATTATCTTGTATATATCATGCTGATCATTTTTATGGGGTCAAATTCCAGCAACAAGTAAATTCTGCCATGCTTTATTCAAACTACCATAACTCTTTATATACTTAATATTTTTTACTTCCGTTTTTTTTGTTGAAAACTAGACTTTTTTGTCTTTCCAATGGTATATCATATGTTATATAGTTTGCAACCGACAAAATCAGTTTATTCTTTAAAATTGACGGTTAGACATGAACCTTTTTTGTGTCAACATGACACGGTTTGAAAACACAATTAAAATTAAAGGCAACGCTACTAACAAACTCATCACCGTTCGAAATAGTTGGACAAAGTAAAAATTTAAAAGCTGAAAAATTATAAATAAACTATCACTCTATTTGATGGCCACCATGTAGTTCCCACAAGTGATCGATAAGATCTTTCTTCAAGTTTTTATGCACCTTTTTGTCTTGAACTTGTTTTATTCTAGTATTCATCCGCGATAAAAGAAAGGATAAATCATGCTCGGGGGTAACATTCTCAACTCCATCATCTCCATGAGGTTGCCAACTTTCGGGATTAATACCTTGGTCATGTTCAGACTCAATAATCATGTTATGCAAAATGATACAAGTCTTCATTATTTTTCCCAATTCTTTGGCATTCCACATACGTGCTGGACCTTTAATTATATGCCATCGACTTTGTAAGACTCCAAATGCTCGTTCTACATCCTTTCGAACAGCTTCTTGATACTTTGCAAATATTTTTTCCTTCATAGATGATGGATGGGCTATTGTCTGGATCAAAGTGGCATATTGGGGATAAATACCATCAGATAAATAATATCCCATATTATAGCGGTTGCCCTGTACTAAAAAGTCGCATGGTGGTGCAATTTCATTAATAATATCATCAAATAGTGGAGATCTATCTAAGACATTTAAATCGTTGTTTGTACCAGCCATGCCAAAAAATGCGTGCCATATCCATAAACTTTTCGAAGCAACAATCTCTAAAATAAGGGTTGGAACCCTCTTAAAACCATTTGTGTGAGTACCGTGCCACGCCGTAGGACAATTTTTCCAATGTCAATGCATACAATCTAAACTACCAAGCATACCTGGAAATCCCCGAGCCTCGCCTTCTTTTAATAAGGTAGCAATGTCATACTTATTTGGCCTTCTCAGATATTGTTTTTCAAAAACTCCAATGATAGCATCACAAAAATGTTTTAAGCTCTCAATTGTCGTGCTTTCTCCAATTTGCACATATTCATCAAGGAGATCAGCTGCACAACCATACGCCAACATGCGTACTGCCGCGACCATTTTTTGTAGAGGACTTAGCCCTTTTTTCCCCACTGCATCTACCTTTTGAGTAAAATAGTCATCATAATTTTCAATTGCTTGTAAAATGCGTTTGAATAATTCTATATCCATTCGAAATCGACGGCGAAAATGTTCAGGTGTGTACTTTGAGTCATCGCCTTTGAAATAGTCATGGATAATTAATTCATGACGTCCTTCCCTATCTCGATGAATATAGCGTCTACTACTAGTCGTTCCACCATGAGGGCGTGAGGTGCTTGTTAAGAATGAAGACATTATCACAGGAATGTGAAACGAACAAGTTTGTACAACCTCGCAGTTCGATTCCTCAAAAAATGTATCATCTCCTAACGGCTTCTCTATTAGTTGCTTGGTTAGCGAAGACGCATCGTCGCTTGATGATGAGCTATTAGAATCCAATTCGTAGCCAGTCGAATCCATTATGTATAAATAACCTGCGTTGAAAATATACAAGTTAATAAAGAATTTATTAGTCAAATAACATAAACTATGTACAAATTTATTGTGAAATAATGTATATATTGGTCTTCATGTAAAAATATATATTTCTTAACATGAATATATAAAATTATTTTTATTTCTGCATGCCACACTTATTTTATATATATATATATATATAAGTGATTTAGCTTTAGCAATAGAGGATATATGAATATACTTCTTTATGAATATATTTTTATTAATGTACATATATATATATATATTATATAATAACTCAAGGCAAGATGTATTAAATTGCTAGCTTAATACTCACTATTATTATTAAATAGTAATAGTACAAATAAATTATATATCTCTATTTCACCTATTTGATTAATTTTTTGTAAAACTTCCTAGATTATTTTACTAACTATTAATATTATAGAATACTTGATAATTATTGTATCTACTTCCTAAGATATCTAATTGACTTTAATTAACAAATAATGTGTCAGAATATTTATAAAGTAATGTAATAGACAAAACTAGTAATCAGCCTATATATATAAATTTAAGATGAAGATGTATAACTCTATAAAAATAACTGTTATATATATAATACTAACTAAAATCTAGTAAAAAGTAAAAAAAAAAAAAAAATACAGCAAACCTGATTGAAGGATAAAAGTCTCCAAGTATCTCTAAATACAGCACTTGATTGAAGGATACACAAATATGTTTAAAATCAATCTCTCAATGTTTTAATACGAGGGTTATCATTTAACACAACCAGTGTATTTATATGGAATAACAAGTTACAAATTTTAAGGATATATTGTTAACTCATTATCCGTTGCTGAAAACCCGTTCAATATAGAAGATTAGAAAAACCCGTTCAATAGAGATGATTAGAAATAAGTTTAACAGAATCATCGCGTTTAGAAGTAAGTTTAACAGAACTCAGTAGGAAAGAAAGTGGTGCATTGGACGAAGTAATTGGCTGTTGCTATTTCTACTGTTAACGGTGATATTTAAGGGATCAGTTATCCAATTATGTACAAACACATGGCATGAACATTTAACGTTGATAGGATTGGAGATGCTCTTAATGCCTGGAATATTTTTTGTTCTTTCTTCCCAACTCTAAGCCCTAGAAAGAATACTCTTCATATTCATACCAGGCAAATGCCTTTTGCCGCCGCTGCCTAATTTTCACGTCTGAGAAAAAACGACAAAGAAGCATTTTTATAGCATCAAGTGGTTCCAATTGCTCAACTCACGTAATTTTCGAGTCTTAAGGTCTCAGAGAATAATCTAACCATTTCGATCCCGCTCGATGTCGGCCGGAAAGATGCATCTTGGCAGCGGTTTCTGATGTAGAAGGGGACTTTTTGATGCATCTGGAGGTGAGAGAAATTGATGCCCAAATTCAATGCTTTCTTTTACTTTCTATTAATGTTTTTCCAGGATTTTTTTTTTTTTTCAATTTGTTT
>BKCP01006826.1:7408-40427 GCA_008636005.1 Striga asiatica | reverse complement strand
TTTTAGTTGATTGAGTTAATATTTTTTTGTTCAATTATTTATCATATGCATTTTTATTCTTAACAAATTTTATTTTTGTTAATCATATATTATGTTTTTGTTGGTGTCCTACAATTTTCATATACCTTGGTAAATATATATGTTTAAGTCAAAGGCAAGGAGATGATAATCTTCTTCACTAGCAAAGTAGCAATTATCATGTTATTTCATAGATATATATGACTTCAAATTTACTTTTGTTTATACCAATTTTGAAGTTTATATTATTTAAAAGAATAAATTTGGGAACCTCAAATACTTTTAATTGCGTATTGAAAAACTAATTTAAAAGTTTAGTGTTCAGGTTGATCTTTTGATTATGTAGCTTTGCATCGAAAATGTTGCCCTTTTGTAAAACAGTAGAGACGTGTGTTATTTTTGGGTCTTCTCAGACTTGGAGAAATGTTGAGTCCAAAAAAGTTTCCTTAGTTGTATTGTTTGCTTATTTCCCTGAATGCTCTTCACAAGTTCTCTTCATCCCATTTTTTTAAAAAGTCAAATATAAAGAAAATCATTAATCATGCAAAATTTTAACATTTGCTTCTAATTGGAAAACTTAATCACACAGTGATTACTATATTTTGCTTATCAATGCATTCATAATGTCTTCACATATTCAATTGGCAATTCAAATAATATTATGTAAGTGGATTAAGATATCCATTGCATTATAAAAATCAACTAAATAGAAAATGGAATATATTTTGCATAATAGGTTATATAGTATAGCAAAGTCGGTGTTGATCATAATCAAATGATAAAAACTTAAGCTCTTATTCTCTTTTCTTATTTGTTCCTAATTTTTATCTTGTGTTTTTTGTTCTTTAGTCTTTATTACCTATCACATGATTCAAGAAACGAAGCACTTCCCAGACCGGGTTCTTCTCCTCGAGGAGTCGACTTGTCCGAGCTCGGAGCCCATGGATGGTTATTTTATCCCGCATCCACCTCTCTTATAAGTGATAATGATTCCGAGTTGGGAGTTTCTGTCGTTTGAAAAAAAAAAAAAAACACGTATTATGCATTTTCTTTTGAAAACATGTCAATTTTTTGTTCTATTCAGAAATTTATCACTCTTACCCTATGCAAATTTGATTTGTATAGGTTATTGAATCTGACCATTATAAAGGGGATTATCAATGTTCTGACAACAGCGAAAAAAGGTTAGTGTTCGTCCATTACAATAATTTTGTTACCTTTTCTTTTATTATTATTTTTTACCATTTATATGCTCAATTGTTTGCCACAAGTCATTTGAATAAAGATTTAGATTTTGCTTAGTTCGCTATAAAGGTTCTAAGATTGTTTAATTCTGTATTGCATAAAGTTCCATTTCTTCAACAAACTGAATTAATTTATAAGTTGTAGAAACCACAAGTTCTTTCAATAAAGATTTAGATTTTGCTTAGTCCGCATAAAATTTAGGTTCTTAGATTGTTTATTGTGTATTAAATAATATTTCATTTCTTGAGCAAACTAAACTAATTGATAAGTTGTATTTCTATTCATGAAATTGTATGTTCTCCATATAAGAGTATTCATTGTATTTCTACTTGTAAAATTTATTTTTTATTTAAGTTTGGTGCTTATGTCACTCATATATAATTATTATTTTAAGTATAATAATCTTTCATGATCCACATAATTTCATTTTTTGTTTTTTGTAAACATTTTCTCACATACTTCTAGGTATGTATCCTTTTCAAACATAAATTGAAGGGGAGTGGCAACTTTGAAGACATAAAAGCCGGTCGACTTACAGTTAGGGGTGAGCATGGGTCGGTACGGTTCGGAGATTGATAAATTTCCAGAACCGAACCGAAGTTCGGAGATCACTAAAATTCGATCTCCAGAACCGTACCAAAAAATCGGTTCGGTCCGGTTCGGAGATTTTTATTTTTCGGTTCGGTTCGGTTCGGTTTTCGGGACTATCGAAACGGTTCGGCTCGGTTTGGTTCGGTTCGGATATTCGGAGATTTCTTATCATTTTTAAAATTTTTTTGAATGACCACCTAGTTATATTTTATTTTTTATATTTTTTTTTTAAATCCAACATTCATCAATACTTTATCATACTAATGATTTTATTTTTAAATCAACTTTAGAAGTAACCCTAAATTTTAGTTAAGACTAAATTCTACTAACATTGAAAATTTAAATTCAAACAAAATATAATACAATTTTATATTAAAGTAATAATTATTTAACCTTCCATAGCCTGTTAGTTATAAGATAAACTAAGGGTAAGTATACAACTTTAAGTAAAGCTTATTTTTTTACAAAAATCTTTAACCTTTCATTCCATTTATTTTTTTTTTTTAAACATGAGAAATTTAATTATAGATCAAGTATTACTAAACATGAAATGTAAGTGAATCGTAGTTGTTATTACTATATTTTATTTGCATTTCAAAAATTCTCAAATTATATAGGATCAAAGTTGACATAAAATATATTAATAACACGCATCTATTTTTATAATTCGGTTCTTCGGTTCGGTACGGTACAGGACGGTTCGGTTCGGTTCTCGGTACGGATATTTATGAAATCTCCAGAACCGTACCAATTATTTTTTCGGTTCGGTTCGGTTCGGAGAAAGTCAAACGGTCAACGGATATTTTTCGGTTCGGAGTGATTTCGGTTCGGTTTTCGGTACGGTTCGGAATTCTCCGAGTCCCATGCTCAGCCGTTTGGGCCACAAAGGTGTAAAAAATATATATTTCATTTTTTTTTTATTTTTTTATTTTTCCTCTTAGATTGAGAGTTGTCGTTGATTTCGATGGCATAGGGTAAGATAACCCTATTGTCAATGGAAGATGTCAGCAAACTTGAACAATTATCGCTTTTTAGTGGGTATGCAAGCCGTTTGATGAAAAGTGTAAGAACAGAAGATCAGATAGCTGGTGTACTATCAATCTTGCCTCAATGCAAATGATGGTGTCGTCTTATAGTTTCTGCTCAATACGTAGAAAATTTTAATTTGTATTCTTTTCCTAATTCTTGATTCCGTCCTTAATTGGGATTTAGTTTCAAGCACATACAAATTCAAATTATAATGGAATGTTGGCAATATAAAGGTGTTCGTTATGCTACTCGGATAGGCATTTATGGGAGAAACGACATTTATAAATTCTTAGATAGATAATATAAAAATATGAATTATTAATCTCTTTCTTGACCACATTGTATAATGCTTATGTAGATGTGATTATGGAAAAATAAACTTATCACAGACAGAACGATGTGTTAAAACAAAAGAAAAAATTGTTGAACATTTTAAATATAATAAGCTACAAAAACATGCAGTGGGCCAGCCGTGCTGTGCACGGCGGTTTTCTCCTAGTATATATATATACATATGAAATCACAGTTATAACAATGTGCTTTGTAGCCCAATTGGTAGAGAGTTCACTTCTATAACCCAAAGGTCATGGGTTCAATTCCCACCATTGAACCTTTATTTTTAAGTCAAAATATTTGACAATAAGGGCATAATAGTAAATTCATTGATAAAGTAAGGGTGCAATGGTAAATTCGATGAAAAAGTAATGCCGTCAGTATTAAAGTAACGACGTTAACATCAAATGGCAAGTATGCATGTAGATATTAAATAAAAAGGGGTTTGACGCAATTTTTTAAATACCAGGGGAAAACGCGTAGATTTCATATAATACAGAAGGATTTGGTGCAATAAACCCAATAAAATGCTGGAATATAAGTGTTGGTGTCTAAAAGTGACCAACGTGTTCGAACTGTATACTGAAATGTATACTCGATTCGGTCTGCACGAATAGAAATTTATATGGTATTCGGTACGAAAAGCAGTGCGAATGTAAGCTCTATCCGTGACTTTTAGGGTATTAATGAGAGAATTTAGTCATTGCATTTAATGTTACCTCTTGCTCCTTATATAGGAAGTGTGAGGACTTATTACATGCTAATTTCGGTTTATCTTTTCCCTTTTTCCTTTACAAGATATTAGTGGATATTTAGTCACACCACATTAAATGCTATTGTACTACATAATCTCATCTCAATAAAGCTATTTCACCCGGGTTGCGACACGTGTCCCAGCTTGCTAAGCTCCCTTGGATGGGCGATTACTGAATCCTGCTGCATTAAATGTGTATCGTACAACCAAATCATGGTGATGATTAGTTCTGGTCGGACACACCATCTGAATCTCGCTCGGTCTACAGCTTATCCGGCTCGTTCTCTATGTTTTCTCCTCGCGAACACGGATGGGTTTTAACATAATTTAATTCTACTCGTTCGGTCTTTACTCCGTACAAAGGCCCCCAAGTTCGGGCTACACGGATGGGACTTGTGCCGAAAGTGGTTCCCAAAGCTTTCTCCATAATTTCAATTAGACGAACGGCCCGATAAAATTGAATTGAATGTCGTTTCATGAAAAGGCATTTCTTTTTAGATATCCTAGCCGACAATAACTGCATCTTGTGACGTGTCGTGGGCTCATTGGTCTGCGGTATTAATGGCGTATGCGAAATGCTTCGCCTTTTTGTATCGTTTCAATTTTGAATCATTATGTCCCTTCAGTAATTGCAGGACATACCTATAAATACCGCCGTTCTTACTTCGAAAATTTTCTTTACTTTCACTCTTCGAAATTTCTCTAAATCTCTCGCACCTTCCAACACGAATAGAACGTATATCCATTCGGTTATTCTGCGACTTCCTAATTTTTCGATAAGATCACGTATTCTCTTCTTTTACTCTGTTACGATCTTCTCCTATTTCTCTTTATTTTTGATATCCTCAAGATGTCGACGTCATCTGATAGTTATAATGAGGAACAGTGCGAAGAAGCCCTTCAAGGCGATACGGCGGGCCGATTAAGGATGCCTTTGCCTAAGAAAAGCACCAAATAGGACTTAAAAATTGAGAAATCGGTCATCGCGATCCGAAGAGGGTATTGGAGATGACCGTACCATGAATGGCCGACTGACAGTTTGTTCACGCTAGCCCAACTCTCGAGCAGTATGTCAGACAACAGGACAGTGAAGTTGCGCATTTCCATTAGGTTGCCCAGGGACATCCGGATGTTTGCCCTGTATAGGAGGGAACGGTTGCACTGTCCTCCACTGTAATGCCCCATTTATTTGTGGTTTATTTGTGGATTATTTGAGAATATTATTATTATTTTTATTAATGTTATTATTATTATTATGATTTATTATTATTATTTATGTGATATTATTGTTATCCCAAATGTGATTAATTGATAATTGTCTAAATGTCTAATTTATCTTTGTGACTAATTATTAAATGTGAATGCAGTGTATTAATATATATGTGTAAATATATATATTGTTCGATTTATTTTATCGTGCATTTGAATCGAAGTTGGGCCCGAGAATATTCGTTTGAATCGAATTCGAGCCCGTGAGCCGACTTGATGTTGCAAACCGGCCCATCGAGCTCAAAACGCCGATCCTCTTTCTCTTTTTCTTTTCTGAGCGTAATGTGTGAGTGAGTATCTTGAGGGTTAAGGAAGATTAATTAACCCTAATCTCACTCTATTAAATCATACGCTCCCTCATCCTCTCTTGAGATAAACGCCCGCAGCCTCTCAAATCTGATTCTCCCTTCTCTGCTCCCAAGCAATCCCGTCGCCATCGTCCTTCTCAGTTAATCTCTCTCTCGCTAGCGTTATCGTCAGAAATCCCGCAGCCCTCTTGTTATCTCATCTCTCGTCTCCCTCAGCAGAAGAAGAAAATCTCTCACCATCGTCCCTCTCGTTGACCCTGCGCGTGAGAAGTCGCCGGCGAGCCCCTGTTCGAAATCAACTCCCGCCCGCAGCTCCTCCTCGCCATGAACCTGCTCTGCCGCGAAGCACCCTCCGTGAACAGGCCTGCAACCCCGACGACGAACTTGCTCATCCTCTGCCCGCGAGCCCGTCCTCCGTCGCTCACAACCACTGCGAGCAGGCCTTTCCTCCGGCGAGTTCCCACCAGTCGCGGCACTTTCCGACCACCGCAGCTCCGTCCCTGTCGCGTGTTCAGACCACCGCGAGCAGACCCGTCGCCATCGCCATCTTTCTCTGCTCGTTTTCCGGCGAGATCCTCCATTCGCGACAAACCGGCAGCCCTGCAACTCCGGGCCCTCCTCCGTGAACGACGAGCCTCACCACTGTGGCGTCCTTCTTCACCATGAGCCGCTGTCCATGAGCCGCTGCTCCTCCGTGAGTCCACCGGCGAGCCGAGCGTGAGCCGTCGAGCCCCGTTGGGCGCCCTCGTCAACCTCCCTCGTTCCGTTTTCGAGCGCGTTTTCAAGAACGGTAACAACGGCTTGAACGTTATGTTTTTTTTGTTTGATATGTGTTGATCGTATTTGCGTGTTCATATAATGTGTATTTTATGTGTACTTATGTAATATGATCATCATTGTTGTGTATGAATAATGTTGAACCGTGATTTAAATGAGTTATGTGTCGATCTCGTCGGTTCGTGCGAACTCGAACGAGATCACGTTAAGAGTGTTAAGTTGTTGTGGATTAAGGGACTTAGGATTGTTACGAACACAATGGCGTTGGCCTTGTGTCGATTGGAGGTGTATATTTGCCGTTATGATTTTTCGAAGATTTAAATGGTTGTTTTAAATATGAAATTCATTATAAATTGAACACTAGTCCAATTGCCATGAAATTTTAGGTGCAGCTGTTTTTGATGAATATGTAGCTGGTGTAAAATTTTCGTGATTTTTAAAGGTCTTTAGCTATTTTTAAAAATTTATCTAATTTCTGTTTAGTTGCTTGTAAAATGCATAAATACTTTTGTGGTGCTCTATTTTGGCTGAATTTCGAGTATGTCATGTCTCTGTTATATTTATGTGTTGTGTAAAATTTTTAGAATTTTTAAACTAGGTTTGATGGGCTTAATAAATTATGTTGTGATTCAGCCCGAATTTGTTTTAATTATAATAAATTGTTCTGAAGCTGAAACATTCTGAAAAATTGTGGAGGTGCTGATTATGTGATGTTTAGCATGCTGTAAAAATTTCAGAATTTTTGGAGTTCAGTTATGATAAGTTTTGATATAAATTTGATAATTGGCTGAATGTTGTTTTAATTTTATAAATTGATATACTGAGTGTTAAAGGCTGGTATTTTTATGTGTTTCTGTTCATATGCTGTTGTATTTTAGATAAAAATTTCATAGCCTGAATCGTCCATTATCATGTGTCTTTAATTTAAACTCGCTTTTGTTGAAAAACTTGTTTGAATTTTATAAAATTATGCATAAGGAGTTTGAAGCTGAAACTGGGTGATCTTACTTAGAACTGGGATGTGAAATTTATGTAAAATTTTCAGAACCTAACTCATTGATTTGATATACCTTCTAATTCATGTGTGAACTTGAGGAATTGTTTTTCTATATTGAAATTTGTTAAGTGTTGTTGACCAAATGTGCCATGTGTCTACTTGTGGCTCGTTTGTTTGTCTTTCACTTGCATTTATGTGAACTTGAATATGTGGTTTGATCGAGTCTAAGTCCTAGAGTTCCCATATCCACAGAACTTCACGAACCCTTGGTCGAACCGAGTTCGGCTAGGTCAATTTGTGAATTTTCTACATAGGTCTAGATTAAAGTGTTGACTTTAGTATCTGGACTTATTGTAGGTGTCTAGAGGTGTTGACCCCGCCTCATTTCGAGATTTGTGACTTTGAACTGTTGCTGCAATCAGGTGGGTACATTTATGATGTATTCCATATTTATCGCACTTAATATTTCGTATAAATGCTTTGTTTTGAAAAATAATGTATGCTTGAGAACCCTAGTCTAAGTGTCCCGTATGTTAGTGCCTTTGAGGATGCATAAACAGCGAGAGGTCATCGGCCCGTAGATTCGGAGAGGTGACGCCCAGGTCCGTATGATATTCGTGAATGGGAAAAACATCTCTACTGTCTCCTGGAAAGGATCCCAGGCCCGTAGCCATTCGGTGATGGGAAGGTTTCCAGTTACTTCCTTGCCGTGTGTGATCGGAAGGTTGTTGTATGTACATAGGAGGTTTGCGATAGAGCCAAGTAGGGAGTTAGACTGTTGGATTCTATGCATACAGAATACTATGGTTATGATGTTTTACAATGTTATGCGAGATAAGCTGTGCGATAATGGTGAGCTTGTTGGTTATGCTCACCCCCATTATTTTTCTTTGTTGTGTTCTCTCTTCCTTTGTTCTAGGTTGAGACGAGCTGGAGGCGGTGGCGTAGGACGAGCGAGATGGTGGTCATTATGTGTTGAAATCTTATGCTTCCGCATGAACTTGCTATGTATTTATTTGCTATCGTACTTTGGATTATTTATTTCTTAGCCTTCGAACTATGTTTGAATTTTCGTTTGAACCTTGATTCATGCTAGACGTTTGGGAATGATTTCGAGTTTTATGATTTATGAGATTGTTATTTTGATAGCTCGAGTATGTGTAGGTTCTTTGGATTGATTGATTGGATGTGTTGTATTTGCTGTGGTTAGTAAGTAGCGCCCGTTTCTCGATAAATGTTTTAATTTGGATTTAAAAAAAAAAAGATACTCTTTTTTTTATTAAATAAATTCGGTAATTTCCTTAAAATAAAACGGGGCGTTACAGTTTGGTATCAGAGGTAGTCTGCGTTTCTGTAGACTATTTCTAGTGTTACTGTCTGTAATGACCATTTGACCACTCGCTTTCGTCTCGCCAGGCCAGCTCAAGGTATGAGTTTTATTGTTTTGATTACTGTCGATATCGTGATTATGGTTTGTGCTTTTATTGGGGCTTAGGAATTTATCCTCCGTTTATTCGGACTTGAACTCTAGTGGTGTAGAGTTAAGTGCCGACTTTAGAGATTTTTGTTGTGAGTTTTTGGTTGGGTGTTATCGAGTTAAGTTTGGTCTATAGCAGTGCACTCGTTATGAGTTTCTGTTTAGTGCCATCGAGTGAGAATCATTCGTAAGCCATCTCGAAAGAGAAGGCTTAAGTAAAGGGAACAGACAACCGAAGGAGTCCCAGGTGTATGGATTATTCGGAAGTCTGTGACTATTGTGACTAGAACTATTAGACGCGTGTAGAATCCGGTCAATGGGAACCGAGAGTGGAGTCTAAGTGTCGGTTTCATGTCGATGATCCGACCACTTGTGCGTGTAGATTCGTGGAGATCAGTTTGATGGCTGAATTCCTTGTTATAATTTGCCCGCTATCATCCGTTCCTTTCTCGTTAGTTTGTCTCGTGAAATTCTTCGTGGGTATTGGAATCCTGTTGTTGAGTTATTGATACCCGCTTTGTTATTTATGGCTGAGTTGTTATCATATAATTCGAGCCTTGACTTGTCATCCGAACCTTCGTTTCGTGATTTTCGTACTTTTTAAGAGTTGGGTTTGGAAAAACCTCTTTTTGAAAACCTTTCATTGATGACTGTCTGGTCGCTGTTTTGACCCCTTAAACTCGGTCGATAGGCTTTGAACTCTTCTGATGAGTTAAAGTTCTATCTCTTATGTTTCATCTTGAGCAATAACCAAGTGATTATCGATTGTATGCTGGATGATGTGGCCAAAGTTCTTCGAGAGCGCATCCAGTTTTGCTGGTTTTTCGATCTTATATTTCATCTGTTTTCATTGTTGTTTTTGAGCCCTGAAACCCCGTCGTCTCTTGTTGTAACCTTCTTCAGCCTGTTTCCTTTCATGAGGAACAGGAATCGCGTGTTTATCATTTTATTTTTATCGAGATTTGCGCCAGAAACCCGATCGTTGCATAGTCAGTTTTTCGTGTAAATCGCAGCAGTTGGAGTCTTTTATTTTCCCTATTTTTGGCATGCTTCTGATAATCTGGGAACCTCGATGTCTTCATACGAATTGTAGTTTTGGTCTCTTTGGATTCAAATGGCGCAAGATTCATTCAGGGGATGCGTTCAAGATACGAACTTAGTGCAATCAGATTTTCTGGAAATTTGCAGCAAATATTAATGTGCGAGCTTGATCCGCTTTCAACCCTTTAACCTACCGTTCACGCCTTTGCTACCCGAGTGCTATTCCTTTGTCCTTGATTACTACTTTTCTCTTAGTACATGTTTGAATTGTATTTCGTGACCTATTCTTATTATTTGATTTTCGTTCCGTGACAAATTCGCTTGATTTTCTTTTCCTTGCGGAAAATTTTGGGATGGAGTTGAGCATCGAATTTCAGTTTCTATTGATTCTTATCTGATATCGAACCGTGTGCAGTAACTTCGCTAGTCAATGCGAAGGTCAACTTGAGAATACCTTAGCTTCAAGATAGACGGCGATCAATTTTCTTTAATGATCTATTTTAACTTTGAACCGAAGTGGCGTACGTGAGAATCGTCGCATACCTGATCGTGAGGAGCCTCGATACCTTTTTGAGGATGTTTTGTTATAGGAGAACCTTTTAAGGAGGGTAGTCGAGCCAGATGTAAGCACATCGTGCGGTGCAGAGCCGTCTTCGTTTTTTATTTGCGTTCATAGTTAATCTTTGAAAACTCTCGTTCTTTTTCCCTTCGGAGTTCCGAGAGTGATCCTTTGTATTTCTTTGATTTTTTCAATCCTTTGAAAACTCTTGTTTTTGGTTCGTTTGGAGTTTTCACTTCAAGACTTGCAACCTGATGTATTGATTAAGATGAGCACTTTCGTTTTTCCGCTTGTCTTAAATCGTTCCTTCGATTTTTGGTGATGCCATTCGGCCTGGTACTCCTTTCGTACCCAGATCGGACTGTCGTGTTTTATCGTTGATGTCCTATATTCGAGACGCGATCGAGGCGAATCAACCAAGGAAGCTTTGTGATGAGATCCAGAAGCATGAAAATCTTAGCAGCGTAGCATTTGAGCTCGTTTAGGACTGTCGGCACGCTTAGCTACCGGTGAAAGAGCTGACGTGACGGCCGACACTGTTAGTCGGAAGAGTCATGCGAGCTGATCATTTTCATTGTTCGACAATAACCACTGAGTTGGGGATAATTCCTAGCTGAGGATGCCGATATTTGCTTTCTTTAGATGTGATGTTTTGAAAACCCTGAACCTTTCGAGTTTGTTAATACCTAAATGCTGGGGGATAATGTCGTTGTTGAACCCTAATGTTTCTTGGTTTTGTGAAAACCTTTTTCCTTTCGGGTTACCTCAGATAGTGCGAGCCTTGTATTAGAGTAATTCTTTTCTGTATCTCAAACAGAACTCCGACACTGACTGGGTGTAGTCACGCGAAGTGGTGGTCGAGCACGCGAGCCCGTGCTGAGAGACGTGAGGCACTGCAGGGCCGATCATTGACTCGCACGAGAGCTGCAGCCACCATCACCGAACGCAGGAGCTCCCCAAGTCAGTGTGCGGCGAAACCTTGACCTTGCAGCTGTTCTCCAAACAGATGTACGCGCACGTCCCAGCGCCCCGCTTATGCAGCGCTAGTGTGTGTGACATCTCTCGGATGACAGTGCATTTAACCCCGCATTGGCTATGTCCTTTTAGATCGTTATTGTGGGATCATCGAGCATCCCTATTTGAGAGTCCGTTTTTGCGATAGAAGTTGTTTTCGAATATCTAGTCGAAACTTCCTAAACCGCATACGAGCTGTTACTCGTGCCGGCAAGGAATGAGGCTTTGTCACCGATATCGAGCAGAACCGTGTGTTATGAGGGTATCAGTTTTGAGGATGGTGTTTTTGATGTTTGTTAGCCATTTGTATGGGATTCCGCGGCGGGCCGTCTGATACGGACGCACGGATTCACATTGGGATCGTGGGCAAGTTGTCACCGTGACCCGGACACGAGACTGAACTTGGCACCGCGTAGAGATCCTAATAGTTATGCGTTTGGGACATGCTGTTGAGACCCTGAGAGACTGGTGGGAGTCTGGTGTACTCGATAAGTATGTCGTATGGTTTTTCCTACCATGGAAAAGTACGCTTATAGCGATGGCTAATGAGCGACGATCTCGATGGTACCGTACAAGGTTTTGAGTACGGAAAGAGGTGTTGTACACCTCGGGTTCTGGGAAGAGAGGAAGTATCAACCACACTTTGTCGATTCTTTTAGGATTCTCAACCGAGTCGGTGAGTTGTTCTGACGGTTGACCCCATCACCGGAGCTTGCGAGAGTGCACGACCTGTTCTGTGCCTCGTGGAGAGGGGACATTTGTGTGACTCTGGGCACGAGGCGATCTTTGACGAGCTGCATGTGGGCAGAACCTTACCTTTGATGAGGTACCAGTGACCTACTGGATTGACGAATCCATCAGGAAGAGTCCGGGACAGGTACTCGTCAAAGTCCGACGGGGTAACCGTGGCTAGTGCGGTGTGACTTGGAAGAGTGAGAAGATTCGGACGGGGTATCCGAGTTAGTGGTTTGAGCTTCTATCTTATGTCAGTTGTCCGGTTGGGATGATTTTCTTAGATTTCCGGGGACGGAAATCGTTTAAGGAGGGTAGATTGTAATGCCCCATTTATTTGTGATTTATTTGTGGATTATTTGAGAATATTATTATTATTTTTATTAATGTTATTATTATTATTATGATTTATTATTATTATTTATGTGATATTATTGTTTGCCCAAATGTGATTAATTGATAATTGTCTAAATGTCTAATTTATCTTTGTGACTAATTATTAAATGTGAATAAAGTGTATTAATATATATGTGTAAATATATATATTTTTCGATTTATTTTATCGTGCATTTAAATCGAAGTTGGGCCCGAGAATATTCGTTTGTATCGAATTCGAGCCCGTGAGCCGACTTAATGTTGCAAACCGGCCCATCGAGCTCAAAACGCCGGTCCTCATTCTCTTTTTCTTTTCTGAGCGTGATGTGTGAGTGAGTATCTTGAGGGTTAAAGAAGATTAATTAACCCTAATCTCACTCTATTAAATCATACGCTCCCTCATCCTCTCTTGAGATAAATGCTCGTAGCCTCTCAAATCTGATTCTCCCTTCTCTGCTCCCAACGAAATCCCGTCGCCATCGTCCTTCTCTGTTAATCTCTCTCTCGCTTGCGTTATCGTCAGAAATCCCGCAGCCCTCTTGTTATCTCATCTCTCGTCTCCCTCAGCAGAAGAAGAAAATCTCTCACCATCATCCCTATCGTTGACCCTGCGCGTGAGAAGTCACCGGCGAGCCCCTGTTCGAAATCAACCACCGCCCGCAGCTCCTCCTCGCCATGAACCTGCTCTGCCGCGAAGCACCCTCCGTGAACAGGCCTACAACCCCGACGACGAACTTGCTCATCCTCTGCCCGCGAGCCCGTCCTCCGTCGCTCACAACCACCGCGAGCAGGCCTTTCCTCCGGCGAGTTCCCACCAGTGGCGGCACCTTCCGACCACCGCAGCTCCGCCCCTGTCGCGTGTTCAGACCACTGCGAGCAGACCCGTCTCCATCGCCATCTTTCTCTGCTTGTTTTCCGGCGAGATCCTCCATTCGCGACCAACCGGTAGTCCTGCAACTCCGGGCCCTCCTCCGTGAACGACGAGCCTCACCACTGTGGCGT
This sequence comes from Striga asiatica, assembly GCA_008636005.1. Lineage (NCBI taxonomy): Eukaryota > Viridiplantae > Streptophyta > Magnoliopsida > Lamiales > Orobanchaceae > Striga > Striga asiatica. The sequence continues at coordinate 26,906 of BKCP01006826.1, read as the reverse complement.
CCTTCTTCACCGTGAGCCGCTGTCCATGAGCCGCTGCTCCTCCGTGAGTCCACCGACGAGCCGAGCGTGAGCCGTAGAGCCCCGTTGTGCGCCCTCGTCAACCTCCCTCGTTCCGTTTTCGAGCGTGTTTTCGAGAACGGTAACGACGGCTTGAACCTTATGTCTTTTTTAGTTTGATATGTGTTGATCGTATTTGCGTGTTCATATAATATGTATTTTATGTGTACTTATGTAATATGATCATCATTGTTGTGTATGAATAATGTTGAACCGTGATTTAAATGAGTTATGTGTCGATCTCGTCGGTTCGTGCGAACTCGAATGAGATCCCGTTAAAAGTGTTAAGTTGCTGTGGATTAAGGGACTTAGGATTGTTACGAACACAATGGCGTTGGCCTTGTGTCGATTGGAGGTGTATATTTGCCGTTATGATTTTTCGAAGATTTAAATGGTTGTTTTGAATATGAAATTCATTATAAATTGAATACTAGCCCGATTGCCTTGAAATTTTAGGTGCAGCTGTTTTTGATGAATATGTAGCAGGTGTAAAATTTTCGTGATTTTTAAAGGTCTTTAGCTATTTTTAAAAATTTATTTAATTTCTTTTTAGTTTCTTATAAAATGCATAAATAATTTTGTGGTGTTCCATTTTGGCTACATTTCGAGTATGTCATGTCTCTGTTATATTTATGTGTTGTGTAAAATTTTTAGAATTTTTGAACTAGTTTTGATGGGGTTAATAAATTATTTTGTGATTCAGCCCGAATTTGTTTTAATTATAATAAATTGTTCTGAAGTTGAAAATTTCTGAAAAATTGTGGAGGTGCTGGCTATGTGATGTTTAGCATGCTGTAAAAAGTTAAGAAAATTTGGAGTTCAGTTATGATCAGTTTTGATATAAATTTGATAATTGACTGAATGTTGTTTTAATTTTATAAATTGATATACTGAGTGTTAAAGGCTTGTATTTTTATGTGTTTCTGTTCATATGCTGTTGTATTTTAGATAAAAATTTCATAGCCTGAATCGTCCATTACCATGTGTCTTTAATTTAAACTCGCTTTTGTTGAAAAACTTGTTTGAATTTTATAAAATTATGCATAAGGAGTTTGAAGCTGAAACGGGGTGATCTTACTTAGAACTGGGTTTTGAAATTTATGTATAACTTTCAAAACCTAACTCATTGATTTGATATACCTTCTAATTCATGTGTGAACTTGAGGAATTGTTTTTCTATATTGATATTTGTTAAGTGTTGTTGACCAAATGTGCCATGTGTCTACTTGTGGCTCGTTTGTTTGTCTTTCACTTGCATTTATGTGAACTTGAATATGTAGTTTTATCGAGTCTGAGTCCTAGAGTTCCCATATCCACAGAACTTCACGAACCACTTGGTCGAACCGAGTTCGGCTAGGTCAATTTGTGAATTTTCTACATAGGTCTAGATTAAAGTGTTGACTTTAGTATCTGGACTTAATGTAGGTGTCTAGAGGTGTTGACCCCGCCTCATTTCGAGATTTGTGACTTTGAACTGTTGCTACAATCAGGTGGGTACATTTATGATGTATTCCATATTTATCGCACTTAATATTTCGTATAAATGCTTTGATTGAAAAATAATGTATGTGTGAGAACCCTAGTCTAAGTGTCCCATATGTTAGTGCCTTTGAGGATGCATAAACAATGGGAGGTCATCGGCCCGTAGATTCGGGACGCCCAGGTCCGTATGATATTCGTGAATGGGAAAAACATCTCTACTGTCTCCTGGAAAGGATCCCAGGCCCGTAGCCATTCGGTGATGGGAAGGTTTCCAGTTACTTCCTTGCCGTGTGTGATCGGAAAGTTGTTGTATGTACATAGGAGGTTTGCGATAGGGCAAAGTTGGGAGTTAGGCTGTTGGATTCTATGCATACTGAATACTATGGTTATGATGTTTTAAAATGTTATGCGAGATAAGCTGTGCGATAATGGTGAGCTTGTTGGTTATGCTCACCCCCATTATTTTTCTTTGTTGTGTTCTCTCTTCCATTGTTCTAGGTTGAGACGAGCTGGAGGCGGTGGCGTAGGACGAGCGAGATGGTGGTCATTAAGTGTTGAAATCTTATGCTTCCGCATGAACTTGCTATGTATTTATTTGCTATCGTACTTTGGATTATTTATTTCTTAGCCTTCGAACTATGTTTGAATTTTCGTTTGAACCTTGATTCATGCTAGACGTTTGGGAATGATTTTCGTTTAAAACGGGGCGTTACATCCACCCTGATATGTCGGGGTCGTGGAGCGTTCCGTGGAATTTGGGTTACGTTTTCCTCTCCCTCGCGTCTTGATCGAGTACCTCCGCGATTGGGGACTCGGTTTCAGCCAAATTTCTCCAATCGCATGGTTGAAAATAGTTAGCCTGCTCATTCTCTTTCACGAGAAAGGCTGGGAGACTCTGAACTGTGACGACATTAGGGCTTTATTTCTGTTCAGAGAGACTCGGAAAAGATTCGTACAATTTTCTGTTTCGGTTCGGGACGCGGCGTTCAGCAACTTGATTACCAAAGTACCGGAGACGATAAGTAAATACAAAAACATTTGGTTTTGGGTCGGTCGATGATGGCAAACCCCCAGATCGGATGGGGACCCTGAGGCATCCGAGTTCCTTACAGTTCCTACTAGATTTGTTGCTAAAATGGGTCAGTTTAATTTCTTTCATTTCGTTTGGTTATTTATTCCGATTCCTGTCATTTCTGTTCGTACTAGCAGGTCAACTTCGTTGTTTCAGCGAACAGAACAATCGTTCCAGAGCTGAGAGAACTGTTCGCTCGTCAGTTACACGAGCTGCTCGGTCTGAAAAAAGTTGAGAGCGAAGGACCTCGGTTGGTTAAAGACTCGCGTTTGGCAGCTGCAGGACTTTGTTCGGGCAACGTCGAATCATCGTGTGAACCTAGTAAGTTCGCTTGGATATTCCTTGTTTGGCTTATGCCTTTATTTCTTCCTATCCATCCTCTTATCAAAGAACGTTTGGCGATTTACAGCTTTCTATCTGTTAAATGATCTGAGAAGGGCCGCTCCACAAACGTAGCAGCTAAGAGAGTGGCCAAAGCTAAGGGGAAGAAAGTTTTCTCCGGTTCCAAGAGGAAAAAGGAAAAGCAAGGGTCAAGCGACGAGATAGACTGTTTAACAGTTTTGGAAAAAATGAGGGCGACCGTCAAGAAGATTATTACGGAGCTAGTAACCGAGAAAAATGTGGAGGTCATAGTGTCATCCGGGGAGGAGGACGAGAACCAACCGTCGAACACCCGTTAGAACGGTCGCAAGAGGACGAGGGAGTCCGACAGTGGACCAGATGAAGTTCAGATGGTTTTAACCGGACCAATCGAACATGAGTGCGTAGTGCGCCACGACGACCGGACGGGGCCGACCGGCTTCTTCGAAGAGAAGGATGCCTATGTCCATCAAGATGGTTCGGATACCTACCTTCGGATCGAACCGACAAGAGCGGCACAATTCGAGCGTTTAAAGGGGGTGGCGGACGATTGGTTCGTCCGCTTCAAATAGGTGGGGAGTCCGCGCGTGCCGAATTTGGCTAACTAGCCCCCACACGTGATGGACGCGTCCGCATTGCCGTTGATGGGTTGGAATCCCGATGCCAAGAAGGTGGCGCAAAGTTTGTCGCCGCTCGAAAAAATGGAATATGCCGCTGGAGGAATAGGTCAGATGCTCTGTATGCAGGCGGCGGTGACGGTCGAGTTCAGAAGCAGAACCATGACCTTACCCGACTCATGGCCGAACACGCGGTTTGTCAGGATATAATTCATACGCTGCGGGACGACCTTAAGAGGGCCGATTGTGGGGAACAAAAGTGGCCGAACTTGAGGGAAAGCTGAAAATAGTGAAGTTGGAAGAAGTGAAGCTGATGAAGCAAATTGAGGACGCTACCATGCGGTTGACTGAGTTCCAAAAGGAGTTGGCTCAAGCTGAACTTGAGAGAGATGAGGCGGTGGCCGAGCAGAAAAAGCTGGAAGTTCAACTGTCCGAGTTGGCCAAACTGCAGGGCTCGTTCGACGAGTACTTCGAGAATGGGCGACAGGCTGGGCTGGCTGATTACAAGAAGACTAAACACTTCTTTCGCAGACATTGACCTGAATGCCGCTCTCGGTTTCAACGGGGTCGTCCATATGATGGAGAATGAAGGCCGGGGCTTGGACGTCTGAGAGCCATTCATGACATCAAGTTCCTCCGACTCGGTCTGTCGGATGAGATGAAAGCTGCTACCCTTGCGGCTGATGAAGACGAACGAACGTATAACAGCAGCAGGCGACGGATGTTGTAACACCCCGCTCATCAGAGTAAATTTTTCGCAACTTTTACTTGGAAAATACTTACAACTCTTTCGAAATCTTTTGCGACTAACTCAGGATGCTACTCAAACTCATCTTTTCTGTAAATCCGTTTACATAAAGAAAACATATTTATTTAAACTTGCATTTAACTATATCATATTCATACTTTTGAAATGATAGAAACTTGAAATATGAAATTTATTAAAATGCAAGTTCCAGTCTTAATATGCGTAGCAAAAATACTTAAAAACGTGATTTATTATACAGACATATCAAATCCATAATAAATGTCCACTGAAGTAAGTGCACGACCACCACCACCACTTCTTAAGCTCACACCTCCGGCCCGACCCTGTTACCTGAAAAACACAATGGGGGTGAGTACTGATCCTCTTGTACCCAGAAAACACCCATACTAAAGCAAACATCAATAATAATACAATATCATGATCTTTGGTATATATATCTGGACTAAAAATCTGTTCCAGTTAATGAAACTTTACTCTTTCTCTTTCCGATATCTGATCGGATACTTGTGCACAATCTAATGGATGTATCTTAAGGCAACTTGGGGCCTCCATCACAACTTAGAATGTACTTGTAAGGCAACTTGGGGCCTTCATCCCAAGCGTAAAAACTTAAACTTTATACATACATCGGACATGATATCAATATTATACTCAATGTAATACCCAGTCTGGGTCCCCACCTTTCTTTTGAAAACTTTTGAAAAAGGTAAGTGTTGCTCTTGGGTAGCTAACTCCTCAAGCTACATAAAAATATAAACAACTATATTAAGTACTATGCTCGTATACTCAATAAGATACTGGGATTCTTAACTCTAACTGATAACTTATCCAAATCTTAAAGAAATTCAATAAGCATGCTATTGCTCAAATGAATACTAAACTTAACTTTTCTTGTACTTTTACTCAAGGTCAATTACTTAACCCATATAAATCATGTCTTCAAAATCATAGATATAATGCTGAAACTCGCATGTCACTTAAATAACTCGAGTGTGAAAGTAACTAAATTTCACATTATACTTGATTGAGTACATGAACTCAAAACATGCTTAACTTTTACCAGCATCATATTTATGATTTATAAAACTTTTAAACTCATCTTAAATTTACTTGGTACTAAAATCTCAACTTAATACTCGTACAATTCAAGTTTTAATCATAACATTAAATTATGATCTTAATATGCGAGATTTAAAACAATCTTTATAAAATTGTATACTCAACATATTAAACTAAAACTTTGTCAAATTGTTCATCACTTATATGAGAATATTTCATAATAATTTCACTTTAAAACTTGAACATATAATGAATATTCTTGCATATATAATCATCTTTACATATCTGCTGTCTAAATATCTTAACTCATTCATTTCTCAACTTTAAATCATGAAATTTAGCAGTCATGTTCTTAACTCATATTTAGACATGTCATAAAAATTTCATAATTTTATCATGCATATATCTCAACTTATTCAAGTTTAAAGTTGCTGCTGGAAACAAGTACATAAAATTCAGCTTGCATGATAAATTTTAAAAATTCATATCTTGAGTTATACTAAACTAATGACTTGATTCTTGATCCTATGTACTTATTTTACACAAGAAATAACCATAGGAAGCATATATTTCCAGATTTTTCATAGCTAGGTAAAAATCTCATCATAACTGAACACATATGACATATATATGAGCTGGAAATAACTTATCTTCTAGCATGCTTATACTCATATAAAAATTTAATATCTAAGTCATATAAAAACATTATTAAACACTTAATATCATCTACTAAACATGTTAAAAAAATAGCATCTTACCTCCTTCTTGCTTGAAAATCTAAAGTTGCTCCTTGACTTATTCAAAAATTAAAACTCTACTATTTTTATTTTTATTTTTCTCTCTCTTTCTATCTTTTTGATGAAACTATGATGATTTGAGAAGATACTTGATGATAAAATCTGATTTAAATGCCTCTATTTATAGCCATGAATGAGCTTTTTGGTAGATAAAACTTAGTCCACCAAGTTTAATAAAATTCTCACCAATTGTTGAAAAAAAATTGCTAACTTAAAGACTTAGCAAAACTTTGTTGTGATTTTCTCATCTCATTCTCACCAATTGATGACCAAAATTTCGTGCTTAATGTGATGGAATTGATTCAATATATTATTGAAAAAATGTCACCATTCATCATATAAAAATCTTTGGAACAAAATAATAAAAATAATAAAAATCATCCTTTTTATTACTTATGCATTTTCTTTCAAAATGGCTGACTTTTAAAACTCTTTTACTGAAAAGTAATGCTCATAATGGTCTTGGATAATGCTAATAAAACAAGAATAATAAAATTGAACCGAGAATACTTTCGACTTAAAGTCGAATTTTTAACTGAATAACTTAATAACTGGCTCGGAACCAGGAACGAGCATTATTAATAAAAGTAATTAGTTCAGACTTAGAATAATTACTTTTATTAATTACTGAATGGGATATTACAATCTACCCCGCTTAAAATTTACCGTATTGACAAGCCTTTGTTGACTGGCCGTTTTACCCTATTCGGGTCTCATTCGTTTAGTGCCATGCAAACTTTCGTTGCCCGGAATTATTACTTTGGTGAGGTCTTATTCTTTTACGCCGAACAAATTTATGTTGTCCGGTCCTTGTGCCCTGTCGGGGTTCTGTTAACTTACACCGAACGAATTAACGTCGTCCGGGTGTTTAATCTTCATCGGATTTCCACCACAAAGAAATTAAAGCAGACGTACATGTTTTATTGATAATACTTTTTCAAGTACAACGCATTCCACGGGTACATTAATGGAGTTCCGTCTAAGTACTTAAGCTGGTAGGCCTCGTTCCCGAGCACAACATCCACTTGATAAGGACCTTCCCATTTGGCTTTAGGGGACCTGGATCCGGTCCCATTGCTCTCTTTACCAGAAGGTCACCCGGATTATAGAGTCGCGATTTAACCCTTGCGTTAAAGTGTTTTTCCGTCACCCATTTGTAAGCCGTATTCTTTAACTCCGCATGCATCTGTAATTCTACTATTAGGTCTAGGCTTGTTTTTATCCCTTCGTTATTGGCCTCCTTCTCGAATTTTTTCACTCGGTAAGTCTTTGACCTGATCTCAACTGGTACCATTGCCTCCGAGCCGTACGCTAGGGAAAATTGCGTTTCTCCGGTTGTTGACCTCGCAGTGGTTCAGTATGACCACAAACAGTAGGCAACTCTTCAGGCCAGGCCCCTTTCGAACTCTAAAGACGCACCTTCAGACCTTGTTTGATTATTTTATTGATTGCCTCCAGCTGTCCATTCGACTGTGGGTGATAGGGGGTGAAAATGTTGTGTTGAATTCCCAATTTCTCACAAAATGAATGGAACCTTTTTCCTTCGAACTGTCGTCCGTTATCGGTCATGACCGAATGTGGGACGCCGAAGCGACAAACGATTGACTTTCATAGAAAATCAATCATCTTTAGTTCGGTGATTGTGGCTAGCGGTTCTGCTTCGACCCATTTGGTGAAATAATCAACGGCTACCATCGCATATTTTACGCCACCTTTTCCTTTTGGCAGGGGGCCAATCAGATCTATCCCCCACTTACCGAACGGCCAGGGGATAAAAACCGACGTAAGTTGTTGGGTCAGTTGTTTCATATTCGGGCCAAACGTTTGGCATTTTTCACACCTTCTCGCCAAGTTAAATGAATTCTTTTTCATTGTGGGCCAATAATGTCCTTGTCGTAGGATCTTATGCGCTAAGGCTTGTCTGCCCGAGTGATTTCCGCATACTCCTTCGTGTATCTCCCTCATCACCCGTTCAGCCTCTTCGATATCCAGACACTTAAGCAGTGGGGTCGAATAGCCTCTCTTGTACAACGTTCCCCACACAAGTGTGTATCTGGCAGAACGAATTTTGAGCGATCTAGACTCCTTTGGGTCGGTTGGGAGTTTTCTAGCTTCCAAGTACGAGCGGATGGAGTCCATCCACCCAGATGGCTTTTCACCATACGTGCTTCCGACTGTCATGACCTGTTCGATGTGAACGGCAGGCTTTTCTTGGTTCTGCGTGTATACGTACTCGATCTCATTCGTCCCCCGGCTAGATGCCAATCGTGCTAGTGCGTCTGTCTGAGCGTTCTCCGTCCGAGGGATGTGCTCCAATTGGATGCTTGCTCTCTGCATTTTCTTTCGCGCTAAGTTCAAGTATGGGACCAATCGAGATTCTTTCATCTCAAATTCTCCTGAGATTTTCTTTACTAGTAGCATCGAGGGAGTACACCTTCAAACTGGTGAGATTCATTGATTTGGCCAGATCGAGTCCAGAAATGAGTGCCTCATATTCGGCCTCATTGTTGGTGGCGGAGAAAAAGTAACGAACCGAATGACAGTATAGCTTCTTTTGGGGACTGATTATCACAACTCCACCTCCGAATCTGTCCGATGTCGCCGAACCGTCTATGTACATTTCCCACGTTTCGGTCGTCTGAATCGGTTCTGCCCTAGTGGTGAATTCGACTATGAAGTCGGACAATGCTTGGCCTGTGATTGCTGTCCGTGGTCGGCATTGAATATCAAAATGTCGGAGCTCGACTGCCCATTTTATCATCCGTCCAGATATATCAGGTCTATGAAGAATCTGCCTGATAGGGTAGACGGACAAGACCGTGACTTGGTGTTTGAGGAAGTACGGTCGGATTTTCCTCGAAGCGGTTACTAGTGCGTAAATGAGTTTTTCGATTGGAGGGTAGCGAACTTTAGCCTCGTGCAGCTCCTTGCTTACTTAACAGACCGGATGCTGGTCAGAATTATCCTTTCGAACGAGCACAGCACTTATCGCGGTTGATGTTATTCCCAAGTATAGATACAACATCCCTCCTGGGGTCGGCTTCTGCAGGATGGGCGACCGGACGAGCGTCTCCTTGATTTGATCCAAGGCCTTTTGACATTCGTCCGTCCACTCGAACTGCTTATTCTTTTTAATGGCTTCAAAGAACAATTTATATTTATCCGTCGATTTCGAAATAAGACGGTTTAGGGCGGCTAATCTACCCGTTAAACTCTGAGTTTCCTTTACGGATCTAGGGGGTTTTAATTCTAGGATCGCTTTGATTTTATCGGGGTTTGCCTTGATTTCTCTTCGGCTAACCATGTATCCTAGAAATTTACCCGACCCAACCCAAACGTATATTTTTTGGGATTTAACACCATGGAATAATCACGCAAAATGGAAAACATTTCATTAAGGTGGGTTATATGATCATTCGCGTACATAGATTTTACAAGCATATCGTCTACATAGACTTCCATGGTTCGATCGATTAGATTGGCAAACATCTTGTTCACGAGCCTTTGATACGTTGTCCCCGCATTCTTCAAACCGAACGGCATCATGGTGTAGCAGTATAGCCCCCTGGCCGAATAGAAAGATGTGTGCTCCTCATCGTCCGGGTTCATCGGGATCTAATGATATCCCGAATAGGCATCCATGATGCTCGTGAGCTCATTCCCGGACATGGCATCCACCATGTAACCGATGCTGGGGAAAGGATAGCTGTCTTTGGGGCAGGCTCGGTTGAGGTCGCTGAAGTCGATGCAAACCGCCACGTTCCATTGTTTTACTTCACCATGACCGGGTTGGAAACCCAGACCAGCTACTTTGCTTCTCGGATGAATCGGTTGTCGACCAGCTTGATTACTTCTCTTTCAAGTGCTTCCTGTCGGTCCGGCCCCAGCTTTCTCCTCTTCTGCACCATCAGTTTAAACGTTCGATCGATCTTTATGCTGTGGCAGGCCATATTCGGATCGATCCCCGTCATATCTTCATGCGTCCATGTAAACACATCTGCGTTTTCAACTAAAAAAACTGATTAGTTTGGATCGGATGGGCTCGCCCATATTTCTCGCAATGCGCAATGACTTGGTGTAATAAGGCTCGTCAAGGTAGACGATCTCCATGTCCTTGCTTGGTTTTTCTTGGTCGGCCTTCTTTCCCTTGAATTGGTTCCGGGGGTCCAACTCATCCTTCTCCTCGACCGGTTCCTTTTCTGGTCGACGTCCTCGGTTGGTCATCATGTCCTCCTCGTCCGTTCTATTCGCTTCCACCGGCAGAGCTTCCTCAATTGATTCTTCGTTTGTCGGACTTCGATTGTTATAACCGGTTGTGCAGATCGCAAACACTCACTTTCTTTCCCATGTACTCCGGCCGATTCTTGTCTCTTTCTCTTCTTGCCGTCTTGGCCTTCATTATCACCATCCCCAAAACCTTCTTGGCATTCATAGTCCTCCGGCTCTTCTCCTTCAACAAATTTGGTCGACGCCTGACCGTTCGGTCCACTCAGCTCGTGAGACTGCTCGTTCATTTCTTCGGCGGGGCACGGTTCTCCATTTGCGGCTAGGACCAAATGTATCTCCAGTGACAGAATTTTCATAATACACTCTCGGGCCTCCCTTTGATTGCCATAATGAACTCTGGTTCCATTCTCGGTCAGAAATTTGATAGAGTAGTGGAAGATCGAGACAACTACTTTCAATTTGTACAACTTCATTCGCCCCAAGATGGCGTTGTACTCCTTAGTCATATTCAAGAGACCTGAAACGTCTTCATGATGACTCGTTCGTTCGCTCCTCCTCCTCCCAGCTCGACCGACAACGTGATTTCTCCTTCGGGCAGAGTGGCATGTCTGTTAAACCCTGTGATTCGGACGTTGCATGGACGCCGCTCGCTCTTATCAATCCTGAGAAAAGCGTCCCAGTACATGATGCTTGAATAGGCACCCATATCGACCATGATCCGGTGAACGGGGATATGGAAGATCGGGGCCGTGATCACGAGCGCGTCTGAATGTGGATTGTCGAATGGATAGGAGTCCTCATCTAAGAACATTATGAGATTTGTGGGGGCGGGCTGCCATTCTCTCACTTCGGCACAGCTAATCTGGTGTCCCGTGTTGTACGCTCGGCACGCGTACGCTTTAACCTGCCTTCTGGATATGCCTGAGTCTCCTCTGCTCGTATTTATCCTTCTTGCAGGAACATTCCTTTTAACCGGGTTTTTGGACAATTCCTCTTCGTCCCGCACGAATATGGTTCTCTTTCTCCGGCTCCTTTAAGACGTGTTGGCCTCATCTCTCCGCTCCTGGCTAATCATAAGGATCTCCTAGGGGCGCTCCCTCACCCTTTGCTGGTTCGGTTCAAAGTCTGGTTTCTCTTCCAACTCCATTCGTTCGTCATTTCTGGGACGTCAATTTTTGCCTACAGACTTGGTGAATCTCCTTACCTATGAATTATCAATTAGTTTTAACAAAGCAGATATTAGTTTCCTGCACTGGTCCGTATTGTGACCGTGCGACTTGTGGTACGCGCAGTATCTGGTTTTGTCCATATGCTCTTCGTCGGCCCGGATTGGCTTTGGGTCCAGTATGATCCCCTTGTTCTTCAGCTCCTCGTATACGACGGCTGTGCTGGCCGAATGGACTCCCTGGTAACTGTTCGTCAGTTCTTCCTGATATTTTTTCTGCAATGCCTGGACTTGGGCCGTCTTTCCCTAGAACTACTTCATCGATTTCTGTTCTTTAACATTCGGTGGTGGTTCTGTCAGGGCTCCAAAAGTCGGGAGGGACATGCTTTCTTCTGCAATCACATGTTGTTGTGCTTTCATCAGGAACTCGTGGTAGGTTTGAGGTTTGTTCTAACACTGGGCCCATCGGAACATCAAGTTCGGTCTCAGTCCCGAGTAGGTTGAAACGAGCAGGGTCTCCTGGTGACAGGGCTCCATGTTCTACACCCGTTCATTGAAACGAGTGATATAATTCTTTAGGCTCTCGTCAGCTCCCTGGACTATGTTGGCAATTGACTCCTTCGGTATTCGGCATGGCTGTGTGCGTCTGGAACATGGATTTCAGCTATGGCAAATTCTGAACTGAATGTGGTGGCAACGAATGATACCATCTCTGTGCTTTTTCACCTAAAGTCACAGAAAACATCCGACAGCGCAGAGCGACTCAGGCACCGTGTAGGTCCATCCACGATGTGAACAGCCCAATGTGGGTGTCCGGGTCTGACATTTCATCACAGAATCCGATCTGGGGAATCTTGATCTTCTCGGGCAGCTGTTCCTGCAAAATATCAAACGTTAGCGGTGATTCGGTCTCGATCGGAATGACCTCTGTTTGTTCTCGTGAGGCTGTAATGGTTCGTCTCGGGATCACTTATGTTCGGTCCGACGACGCAGAAACAGTTCGTTTTGAGCTCATTCGACGGGCTTCAAGTTCGGACAACCTCTTTTGAAGCTTCCTTATTTCTTCTTCTTCGTTTTCGTCTGCTCGCGGTTTGAGTACCGTCTATCTTAGGTCGTCCTCGGCAACGTTTCTACCCAGTCGGTTGAAGACCGATCAGTTGGTGCGGCGCATGCGCGTGTCTGTTACTGACCGGCTTTCGTCTGTTTGCTCCCGCTCTGTCCGGGTAGTGGTTTTGGTTTCTTCCCTCCCACTTCGTGTGGTGTATTCGCGGGATTGCGAAGTATCTTCTAAGGTTGCTAGTCCTATGTCTTTTGGTCCGGTGATTAGGTCTGTTGGGATCTGTGAGGATCTCGTTATGTACAAATCACGAATTCAATAGCAAACGTAAACCTATGCGCAGCGGATCTAAAGGTTTGACGTAGAGAACTTATGGCTTAAAATTTATGTAGATCTGGTTGACCACGAACGGTTGACCACAATTGATTGACCGCAACACGCGTCTTGGGTTGCACGAACAAGATCAGATCAAAACTGGATCAAACAGATGCAAACAGATCAAAACGAAATTTTGCTGCCAGACACCTTCCGGCGGCCCGTGAGGGCGCGTGCGTCGTCAGATTCCGGCAACGTTGGCGGCGATGGAAAGCTCTTGTCGAGACGGTCGTCTGGGTATACTGTACGTCTAAATCGGACTTCCGGTTAGTTCTGTAGGTCAAAATCTATTTCGTCTCGGTTTACCTACAGATCTTCTACTGTATTACTCAATACACCCTTCTTCAACTTGTACCAGTGGAGCAACAAGAAGAAGATAAAGCTCGAATGAGATCTAGAGAGAGAGAGATGGGCAGCGTTATTCACGTGTGAATAGGATTGGGATTCTCTTCTCATGAGCTTAATGATGTATATATAGAGCTACAGTAGGGACCCTAAGGAGACTAGAAAAAGGGCTCCTTAATTAATTAGACTAACTGTGGGTCAAACCCACTCCTCTAATTAATTAAATAATATTAATGGGCCACCAACATTATATTATTGCACTCCCTTTCCCTAGCCCAAATTACATTTGAGACTCCAATAATAATTACTCGATTTACCTCCCCAAGTTTAAGATATAATGTCCATTCATTAATTCGATTACTGACAATCAAGAATTAATTAATTTATTATTATTTCACCAAAGCTAGCGCTCGTTCATCACATTCTTATTATGCCGGAATTTAATCCACCTGCAGGGTTTAGCATAACAATCCTTCATGAACTCACTCCGGGGACATCATCAAACTAACGCACATGGTGACCGTAAATATCCTAACAGCACATCCTATATATAATAATATTACCCAAAACAGTAGGAATATTAATCCAGCGAACTGAACCTCACCCATGTGAATCAAAGTAATATATATTATATATATCTGCCTGTTTAATATCTTACGGGTTAAGAGAACGCAGTAATTAACCGAGGCCTAGTTCATTTACGACGATCAGTATAAAATGAACTTCTCCTCTCTGGGATCCTGTTCAATACATAAATGTACTAGTGCAACTAATCAGTCAAGACAAACTGTACAGTTGACACTACAACCGTTCGGATGGGGTGTTCATGTCCATCTAGGTTGTGAACAACTATTCTTGTTCGCAAGTGACTGATAGAGTGATCTTCGGTTCGCCCGATGACGACCCACCCTATCTAAGTGCAGAACAACAGAACATAGAACTTGTTTAATCTAACATGATTCTCATTCATAAAGGGTAAATGTGTAATAACATGCAAAGCCAAGCTTTCAGTATATAACACTAACAATCTCCCACTTATACTTAAAGCTTTCGCTTTTACTGTATAGTCCTATCAATCCGTTATTCTAAAAGACCTATGTCGATCCTATCGCCATGCATCCTCTGATGCAATCTTGGCAACATCAACGCCTCCTCTACCAACGATATCCCTTCGAATCAGATGGTATTTGCGCTCTATGTGTTTGCTTGCCCTGTGGGCTCGAGGTTCTTTTTAGTTCGCTACTGCTCCACTATTATCACAGTACACGGTGATACCACGTGGCAAACTCGGTATAACCTCTAAGTCCACTAAGAAGTTCCTGAGCCAAACTGCCTCTTTCGCTGCCTCTGAGGCTGCTATGTACTCGGCTTCCATGGTGGAGTCTGCCACGCATTTTTGCTTAGCACTCCTCCATGAAATGGCTCCACTTCCCAAGGTAAACACATAACCTGAGGTTGACTTACTTTCATCCTTATCTGACTGAAAATCGGAATCACTGTAACCCAGAGGTAACAAGCTGCCTGCACGGTGAACTAACATGTACTCCTTAGTCCTTCTCAGGTACTTAAGTATATGCTTCACCGCAGACCAATGTTCCCGTCCTGGATTACTTTGATATCTAGCTACCATGCCAACGGCGTAGCTAATATCTGGCCTAGTGCATAGCATAGCATACATGAGACTTCCTACTGCCGAAGCATAACTGTCTTCATCTGCTCTATCTCCTTAGACGTCTTAGGAGACATCTCCTTAGATAGAGGTATTCCATGTCTGAAAGGTAACATACCTTTCTTGGAATCCTGCATGCTAAATCTGGCCAAGACAGTATCTATGTATGAAGACTGGGATAAGCACAACATTCTCTTCTTACAGTCTCTAATGAGCCTAATACCAAGAACGTGTCCTGCTTCACCTAAGTCCTTCATATCAAACTGCTTAGACAACCACACCTATACGTCCGATAACTCCTTCTTACTGTTTCCAATAAGCAGTATGTCATCTACGTAAAGCACAAGAAACACCACCACGCTCCCACTGATTTTCTTGTAAACACAGTGCTCATCCGGACATTGAGTGAACCCGTACGACTGGATCACCTCATCAAAGCGGATGTTCCAAGATCTCGAAGCTTGCTTCAGTCCATAAATAGACCGATTAAGCTTACACACTAGATGCTCACGACCTTCAACAATGAATCCCTCTGGTTGCTGCATATAGATGTCTTCTTGCAGGTTCCCATTAAGGAAAGCTGTCTTGACATCCATCTGCCAGACCTCATAGTCCGTATGAGCGGCTACAGCCAAGAGAATCCTTATGGACTTAAGCATAGCTACTGGCGAAAAGGTCTCATCATAATCAATACCCTCGATCTGGGTATAACCTTTCGCAAAAAGCCTAGCTTTAAAGGTTTGCACCTTCCCATCCAATCCTCTCTTTCTCTTATAGATCCACTTACATCCAATGGGTCGTACCCCATCGGGTAGTTCTACAAGATCCCAGACCTGATTGGAGTCCATTGACCCCATTTCAACTTTCATTGCAACATTCCATGAATCTGCATCTTTATCTTGGAGTGCCTCATCGTAAGTTCTTGGGTCCGATTCTAGGCCTCCTGGAACTGAGTCTGACGACTCTCCAAGACCTATCCATCGGTCGGGTAAATGAGAAACCCTCCCACTGCGACGAGGCACTGTCTGCACTGGTACACTCTCAGTGTGTCGTGTTGCAGTATTATGTGATGTATCTACTTGCGCACTCGGTGGGGAACCATCGATCTCACCCCTTAACTCCTCTAAGACTAGTCTACTCGCGGGCTTATGATTCATAATATAGTCTTCTTCCAAGAATCTAGTGTTCGTGGAAACGATTACCTTCTGATCCTCGGGACTATAAAATAATCCACCTTTCGTTCCCTTGGGATAGCCTACAAAAACTCGTGCTTCCGAACGTTTCTCCAACTTGCCAGGTTCCTGCACTAACACGTGTGCAGGACTACCCCAAACTTGAAACTGTGAGAAACTGGGCTTGCGCCCTTTCCACATCTCATAAGGGGTAGTGTCAACTGACTTCGACGGAACCATGTTCAGAATATACGATGCCGTTTCCAGTGCCAAACCCCAGAACGAATCTGGTAACCTCGAATAAATCATCATAGACCTAACCATCTCCATAAGAGTCCTATTTCTTCGCTCTGCAACCCCATTCTCCTGGGGCGTGCCGGGTGCAGTCAGTTGGGATTCAATCCCAACTTCCGATAAGTATGTCCTGAGCTCTCCAAAAAGGTATTCGCCACCTCGATCAGAACGAAGTGACTTGATACATTTACCATGAAGCTTCTCCACAACTTCCCGATACTCCTTGAATTTCTCAAAGCATTCGGACTTGCGGTGCAACAGATAAACGTACCCAAATCTCGAGTAATCATCTATGAAAGACACATAGTACTCGAAACCTCCTCTAGCCTGGATCGACATAGGACCACACAAATCAGAATGAATCAATCCTAGCACTTCTTGGCTCCTATACCCCTTTACCGTAAACGGCCTCTTGGCCATCTTGCCTTCCAGGCATGATTCGCAAGTTGGATAGTGCTCTTTCAATGGACCGAGATGTCCACTAGCCACTAACTTTTGAATCCTCCTAAGGTTGATGTGTCCAAGTCTAAGGTGCCACAGATATGCTTGATTCATCTGCGAAGACTCCTTCCTCTTATTAGATGTAGTTATGACATTATTCAATTCATTATGTTGCACTTTGGGAGAGTTCGGTTTGAGAACATATAAATTGCCAACTAATGAACCACAACATATGAAACGATTTTCAAAACGAATAATAACCATGTCATCAAACGAAACTGAAAAACCATCCATAACGAGTTTAGAAACTGAAACAAGGTTCTTTCTTAAACTAGGAACATAAAGGCAATTTCTCAAAACCAAACTACTACTATCGAACGATAAAGTAACGTTTCCCACTGCAACAGCCGCCACTTTCGTAGCATTGCCCATGTAGACGGTGATCTCTCCCTCCCTAAGTCGCTTGGTTTCCTGGAACCCCTGCAAAGAATTGCAGACATGATCAGTGGCTCCAGTATCTACACACCAGGTTCTGGTAGATACAACCGCTAAACATGTTTCTACGACATTAACGAGAGAGTTACCTTTCTTGAGGAGAGGGCAATCGACCTTCCAGTGTCCTGACTTATTGCACTTGTGGCATCTTCCTTTCGGTTTCTTTGCCACAGCCTGAGGGGTCGGTCGTGGGTAGACCGGAGCATCCTGTGCCTTCGCCTTTCCTGCAGACTTCTTTCTCTTCCTGCCCTTGTGAGGCCTGGAAGGTCCAGCCTGCTCGGCGACTAGCACCTGAGGTGCTTGAGTGAATAAGGCCTCCGCTGACTGAAGCTTTGCAAGCAGTTCTGGAAGAGCCATATGCATCTTGTGCATGTTGTAGTTCAACCGGAACTGATCAAAGCTCTTCGGCAGAGATTGGAGCATAATATCAACCTGGGTTTCCCCGTCAATATAACCTCCCATAACCTCAAGCTCATTGAGCTGCGCCATAACCCTGAGGGCGTGCTCCCTTACGGGTGTGCCCTCGGCCATGCGCGTACTCATCAGAGCACTCAAAGCCTCTTGCCTAGCAGCCCTAGACTGATGTCCGAACAGATCCCTGAGATTGAGAAGTATATCTGCTGCAGTGTCCTTAGACTGATGCTGATGTTGAAGAACATTTGACATAGAAGCCAGAATGTAACACTTCGCCATCTCATCAGCCTTCTTCCACCGAGCATACTCCTCTTTCTCCTGCTCAGGAGCATCAGCCGCCGGCACCGCCGGACAAGCATAAGTGATAGCAAAGTTATAACCCTCAGCAGTCAACACTATGTCTAAGTTCCTCTTCCAATCAATGTAATTAGGACTAGTAAGTTGATTTTCTTTTAGAATGACAGACAACGGATTGAACGACATGATGAATATCCTGAGAATCATGCAAATAAATTTTACAGATTAAACACTTTTGAATTTAACTGTTAATATTGATATCCTCAAAACAACATTAACTTAAATCCACCGACATCTATTACACCTTGTGAGAATGCATGCTACGAGGGTCGCCCTACAAACTCGCATTTTGTAAGAGAAGGGCTTTTCTAAGGCCCATTAATTTCCATAAGTCAAAACCAAATTCATGACGAACGAAATTAATTGTCGGTCTCCATTTGGCCATGCAATAGAATTCAGGGACCCCGAGGAGGGTTAATAAATTTAATTGCATTCTAAGTGAATCCCATTTCTCGGTCCTAAGGTCGTCAAATTTGATTATACGTCATCCGAGGGGAAGCCCGTACGCTTTCATAAGATTTCCTCTAACCGTCCACTTTTAGAAATTTGTCCTGGTAATTTCCTACAATTAATTTTAGCAATGTCACCCGAGGGGGAGCCCATAACCGCAATTAATTGATTTACCGACAAAATAGAAATGGAGGCCTTAGGAATTTTACAATTAACTTTAATTTAAAATCCCTTCTCAAACTTAGTATAATTTAATGAGGATTTTTAACTATTATACAATTCCAAATTAATCTATGTTAATGCAATAATTAATTAGCATGCATATTAATTCATGCAATTCTAAATTAATCTATGTCAATGCAATAATTAATTAACATGTTCAATAATTTATGCAATTCTAAATTAATCCATGCCAGTGCAATAATTAATTACATGCATAATTTATTGACACAATTCTAAATTAATTCTATACATTACATAATTAATTAACATGCATAATTAATCTAGCAATACTAAATTAATCCCATGCAAGAACATAATTAATTAACATGCATAAATAATAATTTAATGGCATAATAAATTTAATTAAATAAATAAATAAATCCACTATTATGGCCATTAAATGTTGAGTCTCCTTAAACAAGGAAACTGTGACAGTTCTTTTCCCTGTTCAACTGGAACTCCTTTAAGCAGTAGAATCCTGGTTGATCTTGTACTGCTTGGACAAGAAGGCAAAACCTCTCCACCTCCTGCAGCCAACCGCCGACTGCCGCCGCCAGTGGTCGGAAAAACGCGCCGTTTCCCTTCTTTTTTTTTTTTTTTTT
>BKCP01006815.1:272454-285122 GCA_008636005.1 Striga asiatica | reverse complement strand
ANNNTNNCGACAGCCGCAGCATCCAGCTCGATCCATATATGACTAGAGATGTGGGCAGCTATCTGAAGGCCAATCTGTAGTGCCTGAATCTCTGCGTCGTAGCTCGAGGAGGCCTGAATGGACGCGTGAAAGGCGGTGATGAGGGCGCCGCTATGGTCCCGAATCAAGCCTCCTCCTCCGGCAACTCCAGTGTGGCGATCGAAGGAGCCATCAGTGTTCAGCTTAACCCAAGGAGAGTCAGGTCGAAGCCAAACAACAGCTCTGGCCCGGGGAGTCCGAACAGGCGGTGGTGGGGCCACCATGTAGCGATGTGGTGGCGTGCAGCCTGTCCAGTCTCGGGCCGTGAGCCTGCCCAATGAGATGAGGAGTGAAATGTGTCTCTCAACCTGCAAAACAATGTGAGAAAACATAAAAGTAATATCCCTATGCTTCGCGCTATTCCTTTCTGTCCAGGTGAACCAAAGGATCAGACAAGGAATGAGGAAGCCGACGTGTCTAAGGTGTGTGCTCTGTGAGAAAAAACTCAGGAGCTCAAAAAAACTGTATGTGGTGGGTAGGGATATATGAGTCCAAGTGGCAAAATGCTCCCACACTCTCCTCACGCTCTCACTCTCTAGAAAAAGGTGGGTAAAGGTCTCAGTCTCATGGCGGCCAGTCTCAGAACAACACACACACCGAGAGGGGAAGGAGATCCCCCTCGCGTGTAGCACAGTATCGACGGGTATCCGGCGCAAGAGGAGGCGCCAAAGGAATACCGAAATAGTAGCGTAAAAAGGTCACTCCAGATAGCCCCGAAGAGGAGATTAGGCCGATCCCTCAGCCTTATCTGCTCCCAAGCCGAGGTAGTAGAAAACACACCTGATGATGTAAGTCTCCACCTCATGCTATCTGAACCGTCCCCCGAGATAGGGAGCTGCTAGGTTAGTTGTCTGATGCTGCTAGGTTAGTTGTGTTTTTCTTTCTTGCTGCTAGGTTAGTGCTGCTAGGTTAGTTGTCTTTTGTTGCTAGGTTATTTTCTGCTAGGTTAGTTGTCTTTTGTTGCTAGGTTATTTCTTTCTTGCTGCTAGGTTAGTTGTGTTTGTTGCTAGTTTAGTTGTTCTTTCTTACTGCTAGGTTAGTTGTATTTTGTTGCTAGGTTAGTTGTCTGATGATGCTAAGTTAGTTGTGTTTTGTTGCTAGGTTAGTTGTCTGATGTTGCTAAGTTAGTTGTATTTTTTTTTTATAAAAAAATTATAACCCATAGGATTTGAACTTGGTAACTCATGGAGGCAAGACAAGCAATGCAACCACTACACCACTCAAGGTTGAGTGTCTTTTGTTGCTAGGTTATTTATTTCAATACAACGGGTCAACGCCGGAAGTCAACGGTCAACGCCGGAAGTCAACGTTGGAAGTCAACGGTCAACGCCGGAGTCAACTAATAATTATTTTATTATTTAATTAATGTATATTTTAATTGATTTTGATTTAGACAAAATGAGTGGCTAAGATTAAGTCTCACGTACTCATTTTAAGGAGTGGTCTCATTGGATCCATCCCCTATATATATATAGGATAAAGTTCAAATAAGAACTTTCATCTAGTGTAAGAACAAGGAACCAATCATAACCATTCAATTAATATATTTTAACGGATTAGATTGAAGTGGTATAATTGTGGATTTTGTTTAAAAATTCGCATTTATGTTGAGGAGGCTATATTTGTCAAGTTAATTATTATCAAATATGGTAGTGGTCTTGAAGGTATATGACCTCCTTGACTATTATTTTTTATTCTTCATTATTTTTATCCAGTTTTATTATCTATCATTGTTTTTCGTTTTTCCTGTTTTCTTTTTTCTTTTTTCTGATTTAAAACTTTTTTATAATATTTTTGTTATTCATACAGAAAAAAATAATTTATCTATAGGCTAATCATGCACATCACCCATGGAATTACCATTGACTAAGTTTTGATTGTGCTTAAGAATTTATTTTGTCAAATATAATACATAAAATTTTTACACTAGTGTTTTGTTGTCCAACTGTGGGCATTATATATACTAGTATTCCACTTGTGCATTTGCACAAATATAAATAAATTATTGTGAGTCTGTATGCATATAATGATTAATTATTTTTCTCACTTTTTTGCAAACCAAATTTACAATTAAAAGAGTTGGAATATTTTTTTTAAAATTGCGTTTATCTGATTGGATGTAATGTATATTTTGGTACATCTTTTATTTGTGAATTATTTATTATTTATTTAGGAATTTCAAATATATTTTTTATTTTAAAAAAAAAATAAATGTAATAACAATAATAACATCTAATCACATTATACTGTCAACACATTATATGGTCAACTGTTATTAATAAAAAACTTAAAATAATTTTTGTAATTTTGAAGTGATGAGTATTAATTATTTAATTATTAAATGAAAGATTAAATACATCAAAATGTAACGGTTTTTGGAGGGAAAATTGTTAAATTGCCACATAGGTAAAATTAAATAGGTTTTATTAAATGTTTTGAGCTAGTAATTATATATATATAGATTTAGGCACCCTATATGCAAATTCAATGATTTCTTGAACTTCTGTAGGATATTTTATTATGAATTACACCAAAAAAATATTTAATAGTTTCTTTGTCGGCACCTTTTTTGGTTTTGAAATTTTATTATATATTAATGAAAATTGAAAGATAGATTAAATACATAATATTGTATCATATAATATTATCACTAACAGTTATTTAGTAGCAAGAATATAAACATTCCATAGCATCAAAAACATATTAAGTCTAATAAATTGTTAGTTACTCCGAAGATTTAATAACTAGCACTAAATTTTGCAAATAATAGCAACATATTGAACTTTTGACAGCATCAAGTTCATATTAAGACTAATTGGTTGCTAGCTACATTACGAACATTTGACGTAGCTAGCATTAATAATTGGAATAGTGACATATATATGAATAATTCATAGCATTAATAATTTGATAATGTAATTCGTCATAATAAATTATCGATTTGATAATGTAATTCGTCAAATCTATGCTATTGCCAACAAGAACTCATAAAATTAGAACTACATTGCATATCAAGTTTTGAATTTATTTAATAGCATTTTCATAATAAATTAAAACTATATTAATATAGCAAAACATTTTGTTTGTTGATCTTATACAAAAGATAATAGCAATGCAATTTTTGTTAGATATAGTACTCTTTTTTAATCATAGCAATAATCTCCATTATTAATAGCACTAAAATATTAATATAATAGCACAAAGTCCCTCATAATCTATACTTATATTAAAAGCTATACTATTTACTAAATGTAGTATGTAGAATAGTCAACCTTAATTAATGATTTACTATTTTTATCAATCATTTAATTAATGCATCTAATATTTTTGGTATGCAAATCAAATTAGCATTTAATTAATTCCTAAAATATTGGATATGCAATATTAATTTAGGAATATCCATGTAGTTCCTAAAATGTTGGTATGCAATACGTAAAAGAAGATTTTTTAATTTTTTTAAATATAAAATATTGCAACACGTAAAACTATTCCAGTTATTTTTTTATTTTATTTTACATATAAAATTTAATCAATATTTAATGTATCCTACAAAATTAGATTTAGTTTAATTCTCCATACAATTGGTTGTAACTTTTTCAGTTGTACATTTATTTATATATTTATTTTACACTTTTAAATTAATGAAACTCTCCGAACATTATTAGGTAGTTTCAAACATTATTTGTGAATAATATAGA
The DNA here is from genome assembly GCA_008636005.1 of Striga asiatica. Lineage (NCBI taxonomy): Eukaryota > Viridiplantae > Streptophyta > Magnoliopsida > Lamiales > Orobanchaceae > Striga > Striga asiatica. The sequence goes on along the minus strand of BKCP01006815.1, from coordinate 281,346 downwards.
GTATTTTAGATGCTTTTATAGATGTTATAAAATATTTTAAGTACTTTTAATATTTATATATCACACTTAAAAAGAATATTTTGCCAAAAAAAAACATTAAATACACATTGTAAATGTTAATAAAAACAGTCTTCAGTATTCATCTTTGATTTTGTCAAAACAAATCTCATAAAATCGGTGAAGTCAAAATTTGTACGTAAAGTCTATCTATACTAAAGAAAGGTAGATTCAAAATTCTTTATCTAATTTCTTCTTTTCCTTATGTAATTCCTTTTTATTATCTAATTGTATAGAAATCTGTTCTGATTTTGTTCAATCCTCTAATTGTATTTGTATCATATCCCATAAAATCAGGTTAACAAAAAAAATCTCATAACATCCGATAAGTAAAAAAAAGTACGTAAAATCTTTACTAACATAAAAAAGGCTTTATTTATTATCTAATTTATTATCTAAATGTATGGAAATCTGTTCTGATTTTATAGTACGTACTACAAATTGTGCACCCGTGTTCAGGAGCTACTTAACGGGCAAGCTATGTGGAAATAACTCATTTAGTGCTTCTGTCCCGTGCATACTGTATGTATTTGTATTACACATATTAGAAAATTGTGCACCCCGTGCATCGCACGAACTCTGTATTAATAAATAACCTTAAAATTGTGCACCCCTTGCATCATCCGTGTTCACATTTTGGCCTATTACAAGTCACGTACTATATAGATCCCGTATATATTTTTTTTTTATATAATTATAAGACTTGATAAATAGTCTTAATTTTGTGCACCCCGTGCATCGCACGGGATCTGTACTAGTCTACCAAATAGACTATACGACAACTACTAGCATAATTCATTTTCTACTTCATTGTATATATTGTTAAAACTAGTGCAGGTGTGTCTGAAATTAGCATCATCACATCATATAATGTGCATAACAAATTTCATTATTTGGTATAAAATTTGTTGGTCATAGTTACCATCTTTTTGACAATTAAATTTCCATAAAATCTGGGTTCAATAAAAGAGGAGATTTCCAACTAATATCACTTTCCTTTTCCTAGTTTGTCCGCACATTAACTCAACAGTTAGCTTTAGTTAACTTCCTAATATACAACATCTCAAACGTTAATAATTATATATTTGAAGGCTAGGATTGGTTCCTAGTTCTTATACTAGAGATGGTTCTTATTAGAACTCTCCTCTCTATATATATATATATATATATATATAACCGAAAATAAATTACAACTGTAAAACAAAATTTAAACAGAAAGATTTTAAGCCGAGGCGAGTAAAACTCTTTCCGCAAGGAGAATACGCCCCGTGTGGCTGCTAACGGTTCAGGTGTAACTTCTCCAAAGATACAACGGCAAACGTCTCTAAATCTATAGCACACCAGATTTACGAGCTCCGGCTAACTGGATTAGAGTAGAGAATTGAGCACATAAAATATTAATAAAACTATCTATCTAATAATTTTTTATCTATTTTTATCACAAATATTTTTATCCCTCGACAATTTTTTTTTCTTTTCTTTCTTCTCTTTTCCCTTCTTTTTCTCTTCTCTGCCGTATTTTCTCCTTTCTGAATCCTCCNAAAAACATTTCTTCACGCAAGCATTGTTGATCATATCCTTTGGTAGCTAGGAAGGTTGGAAAAAAATCAATATTCAAGTGGGACCTATATATATATATATATATATTACACTCAAAGATTCTAACAATTCCCCACATGAGTGTAAATTAAATATATGTATACTATTGTGCTCAAACCTCACAAAACTCTACTGCATCAGAAAAGGTAGCTTTGGGCTTTGAACCTTTCTTTGTAAACATCATCGGATGCACTGGCGGACTAGTGGACATGATGCCTTGAACTATTCCTCCGTAGTGTACACCTACCGTTTTGGCCATGGACAACACAATTGATTCATAAGTGTTTACATTTGAAGCGGCCCACACTTCACACTTATATAGGTGACCTCTCTATCAAGAGTATCCTGTCATACTCCACCTTTACAAGGTTAGGGATTCATTAAAAGTCCACATGACTTACCCTCACCACAATCAACAGGTCATCATGCACTTAGAGTGCTCTAGGGAATAACTTTGGACATTCATATGTTCCAAGTGCTCAACTGAATTTTCATAGCTTAGTTTTTCCTTTGAACCAAGTTCGTGGGATCTCCACTCAGCATGGTAGGGTTACCACTATGATTATTCTTTACATTGTTGATTTTTAAGCCCATTTCCTCTAGCAAAACTCCCAATTGATCACTATTCAATCCTTTCGTCAAAGGATCAACCAAATTTTCATTAGACTTCACATAGTCAACGGAAATAACACCATTTGTGATCAATTGGTGTACGGTATTATGTCTACAACAAATATGTCTAGAGTTACCGTTATACAAGTTGCTTTGCGCCCTTTCATATAGCACCTTGGCTATCACAGTGAATCATCACAGGCGGAAAAGTCTTATTCCAACATGGAATACAAAATCTCTAAGCCACTTGACTTCTTCACCAGCATTTTCTAAAGCTATGAACTCCGATTCTATCGTAGACCAAGCTATACTCGTTTGTTTTGTGGATTTCCACGAAACATCACCTCCTCCAATACAGAAAGCATATCCGCTATTGGAGTGAGTATCTCTCGAACCCGATATCCAGCTTGCATCAACGTACCCTTCAAGTACGGCTGGTTATCTCGAGTATTTTAGCTCGTATTCAAGGGTGTATGTAACACCCCGCTCATCAGAGTAAATTTTTTGCAACTATTACTTCGAAAGTACTTATAACTCTTTCGAAATATTTTGCGACTAACTCGAGATGCTACTCAAACTCATCTTCTTGAAAATCCGTTTATCTTTAAACTTTCTGCCTAATACTTCTCTAGACATAAAAAAAACAGATTTCCTTTAAACTTGCATTTAACTGTATCATATTCATACTTCTCGAAATGGTATAAACATGAAATCTGAAATTTATTAAAAATGCAAGTTCAATACTTAATGTGCATAGCGGAAATACTTAAAAACGTGGTTTATTATACAGACATATCAAATACTTAATAAATGTCCACTTGAAATAAGTGCACGACCACCACCACCACATCTCGAGCTCACACCTCCGGCACGACCCTGTTACCTGAAAAACACAATGGGGGTGAGTACTGATCCTCTTGTACCCCGAAATCACCCATACTAAAGTAAACAGCAATAATAATACAATATCATGATCTTCGGTATATATCTGGACTAGAAATCTATTCCAGTAACTTAAACTGAATCTGGCCGATATCTGATCGGATACTTGTGCACAATCTGATGGATATTTCTCAAGGCAACTCAAACGGCCTCCATCAAAACTTAGGATATACTCTGAGACAACTGAATGCCTCCTCATCCCAAGCGTATAAACTTAAACTGTATACATACCTCGGACATGATATCAATATTATACTCAATGTAATACCCAGTCTGGGTCCCCACCTTTCTTCTTTTGAAAACTTTTGAAAAATGTAACTGTTGCTCTTGGGTAGCTATATCTGCAAGCTACATAAAAATATAAACAAATATACTAAGTACTATGCTCGTATACTCAATAAGATTTAACTCTTACTTATCCGAATCTTAAAGATATTCAATAAGCTTAATATGTCTCAAATAAATATTACGTCATCAAACATCTTAACTTTTTCTTAAACTTTTACTCAAGGTTAATTACCTAACCTTATATAAATCTTATCTTCAAAATCATAGATATTGGTTTATACTCGCATGTCACTTAAATAACTCGAATGTGAAAATAACTAAATTTCACATTAAATTTGATTGAGTACTTAAACTCAAAACATGCTTAACTTTTTCCAACATCATCAACATGATTTATAAACTCATCTTGATCTTTTTCTCAATCAAATACTTAATTCATCATACATCATATCTCCCAAATTTTAAATATTAGCTTATTTTAAATTTTCACTTAATTAACTTGAAAGTGAAAATAAACTCAAGTCCTACTTCAACTTTTAATCACAACATTTAATCATGATATTAATATGCCATATTTAATACAATCTTTATAAGATTATATACTCAACATATTAAACTAAAAATTTGCCAAAATTCTCATCACTTATATGAGAATTGATCATAATAATCTCACTTTAATAACTTGATCATATCATGAATATTCTTGCATATATACTCATCTTTACATGTATGCCTTGTAATTATCATAACTCATTCATTTCTCATCTTCAAATCATGATATTTAACAGTCATATTCTTAAATAATATGTAGACATGTCATAAAAATTCCATAATTTTATCATGCATATATCTCGACTTATTCAAGTTTAAAGTTGCTGCTGGAAACAAGTACATAAAATTCAGCTTGCATGATGAACTTTAAAAATGCATATCTTGAGTTATACTAAACTAAATGACTTGATTCTTGATCCTATGTACTCCTCTTTTACACAAGAAATAACCATAGGAAGTATAGATTTCCAGATTTTTCATAGCTAGGTAAAAAATCTCATCATAACTGAACACATGACATATATATGAGCTGGAAATAACTTATTTTCTAGCATGCTTATATTCATATAAAACTTTAATATCTAAGTCATATTAAAACATTATTAAACACTTAATATCATCTACTAAACATGTAAACTCATTATCAAAACATGAACTTAAGCATGTAACTTTTAAGATAAGTAAATTACCTCATTCTTGCTAGAGTAAAACTTGATTCTTTACTTCAAATTCTTCACTTCTCCAAAGTTTCTACTACTTATTCTCTCTTACGCTCTTATATAACTTTTAGTACTTAACTTTCGTGTAAGAACTCTGATTTTTAGGCCTCTATTTATAGGCATAAATTAGCAAGACATCATAATGGAGTGAAGAAATGAACAAAATAAACAATTTAAACTTATAAACTTAATTAATCATAAACTATTTTATGATTAACTTGTATTCTTATCCCAACATAATGAATCATAAAAAATGGCCTCTAGTTATAGCCATGAATGAGCTTTTTGGTAGATAAAACTTATTCCACCAAGTTTAATAAAATTCTCACCAATTGTTGAAAAATAATGCTAACTTAAAGACTTAGCAAAACTTTGTTGTGATTTTCTCATCACATTCTCACCAATTGATGACCAAAATTTCGTGCTTAATGTGATGGAATTGATTCCATATATTATTGTAAAAATGTCACTATTCATCATATAAAAATCATTGGAAACAAAATAATAAAAATAATAAAAATCATCATTTTTTATTACTTATGCATTTTCTTTCAAAATGGCTGATTTTTAAAACTCTTTTAGTGAAAAGTAATGCTCGTATATGGTCTTGGATCATGCTAATAAAAAAAAGAGTAATAAAATTTACGGAACTCAATTCGGACTTAAAACGAACGTTTTCCGTAAAACTGAAAATTCTAAAATTTAAATCCTTTACTCACGGTTTTTCCTTAATTTAATAAACATATTGCTTCTTAGGATCTAATATAATTATCTTGAAATATTCTACATTTACGGAACCACATTCGGACTCAAACCGAACGATTACCGTAAAACCGAAAATTCTAAAAGTTTCGGCTTCTCTTAAAATAATTTAAATAGACTAGAATGTCTAAATAAATTTTCTTACTTCTTTGAACATTTATCACTTAAATGTTCATGGATACTTAACCGCACTTCGAGACTTACCTTGTCTGAAATTGTGCTAAGGCTCGATACTATGATCTTATCTTGATGACTTGAACACTTAGAAAAATTCTAAGTATTTAGTACTCAGGCTCAACTATTACTTAATTAAGACTCAACTCATGACCGAACATACTTGGGTTCAGTTCACTACTTATCTTAAACGATTAACCAAAATATACTCAATTTCGATTATTCGTCATCTTATATTAATTAATCCCGTCTTATAAATCCATTTATAAAAATAAACAAACCGAAATTAATTAATTACTGAACTGGCTCGATTACTGAATAAAATTGAACCGAAAATACTTTCGACTTAAAGTCGATTTTTTAACTGAATAACTTAATAACTGGCTCGGAACTATGAACGAGCATTATTAATAAAAGTAATTAGTTCAAACTTAGAATAATTACTTTTATTAATTATTGAATGGGACATTACAATCTACCCCCCTTAAAACTATTTCCGTCCTCGAAAATACTAAAACTGAGATACATACTAACTATGTATATATCAGAACTCGTAGTCTGGAAAAACGAGTGCTAATATCAACATCTCACTTCCCAGTAGCATTTAACTCCATGTGGCGATTCCATTTTATACTAACGAGGAAATATCTCAATTCCTCAGCCAATGAACCTTCTGGTCCAAAACTTCTATCGGCTGGTCCTCGTAGGTTAAATCTTACTGAAACTCATTGTGCAAAAGCACATACTCTGGATCGCACACATACTCATGTAACTTGGTTACGTAAAACTTTATGCACACTGGACAACTTTAGAGAAGGATTGATATAAAATACTTATCTGACTGCCTATGCAATACATTACATACGATTTACCCACTACCCGGGCCCTTCGGGTGCAGAACATCTGTATGAATTGTACCTTAACGTCGATGTCACTTGTAATCATTAACAAGTCACATCTCCATTCTATACTAACATCTTACTATACTAAACTTGCTTCTCTTTCGAGAAACCTTTTTACTCAATATCACTATTGATATTTTCTTAATTCAACTTCTCCGACTTAACTATAGTCGAGAATTTCGTTGAAATTTCTGCACTGTCGTGGAATAACTTAACCATTTGACTGATCATACCACAATTAAGGTAAACTTATTTTACCTCTAATAATGCAACTGTCTTAATTAGGCTCAACAACCTCTCAATTATTGCATACATCTCCCATCTGATCTCTACAGCATTAAATGCTTACTGATTGTTCATTCTGACATTCGGTATAAATTAATCGTACCCGAAAATTTATCTCATACTCATCTTTCTTCTATAAACCAACTTGGAAATCCTTCCATCTTCTTCAGCAATGGTCCGATCTCACCAATGGATTTAGCACTGCTAAAAATCCAAAAATTCTATTCTTTTCTCCCTCTTAATATCATAAAGAGAATTTATCGAGCTCGAGTAGAAAGATTGAGAATACTCATGCTCAATAATATCCCAAATGATATAAGATGGCTGATTGAAGCAAAAGTTCGTGTATCTGGCGAGTATCCCAATGCATACAAGTATCTGTCAGGTATGGTTAAAAACACTTTTGCCAAGAAACGTAGAGTAAAAAGAATAGGCGGCTGCTATAAATGCGCTCGTTGGAACTGTGACACTTGTTGTACTTCCTTAGGCTTTGTGTCAACTAATCGCGAAGATAAAATAACTTTCATCAAGAATGGATTGAGTAAGGAATCTCTGGATCATACTATTCAGCAGATTCTTGAGACACATTCTAGTGGATATGTGCAACGAGAACTGATGTCTTTATGGCTTCTGCTCAAACATGAAAAGAAAAACTCTATAGTCTGGAAAATATTATTTCCAACGATCATGTTTGTCAACATTGTTCTTGATAGTACCGATGTACTGTATATAAATCTTATCGCTTCTGACAGATAAGAGTCATTTAAGACTCAACTGCTTTCTTGTCGGGACTTTTCTTCTTTAAAAGGCGAATCTATCTTCATAGCCAAATAACTCTCATAACAAATGGCTACTGCTGAGTCTTCTCAAGGTTCCAAACTTCTTCAGCCCCTCAGAACTGTGTGCATTCTTGGTGGTTCTAAATTTGTAAATGTTCCTCACAACATCTATGTTGTAAGCCAACTGGTGAAAGAGTTGGGAAAACATAAAATTAACATACTTTATGGAGGAACTAGTATCTACTTCTTTAACAACCTCTTAATGGCTGCTAAATGCTTTGATATCCAGGTGAGAAGTATCCTTCCTTTTTATCTCACTTCATCAAAGGTTGTCAAAGATTCTGCTACTTTGATGATAACTCTTTCAATTTATGACTGTTTGATGTCTATGATATCTGGTTGTGATGCTTTCATCGTTCTTCCTGGTGGATATGGAACTTTAATGACTGCTTTTACCCTTGTTACTTGGGCAGAAGTAAAATTTCATACCAAACCTATTGGTTTGTTGAATTTCAATAACTTTTTCCACCACTTTCTTGGATTTCTAGATGAAGGAGTGTATCAAACTTTTATATCTCTTTTCCAAAGAGAAATATTCAAGTCTGCTGACACTTCCTCTGAACTTATCAAGAAACTTCAAAACAGCATCTCAACAGTTCAAGATTCTGTGGAAACTCCAGGATTCAAATGCAAGCGAGCATTTGATCCTTTAGATCTATCTTTGTGAAACTACAACCATGATGGGTGGCAGAGTTTGTTGGGTTCTATTAGGAACGTCGACAATGTGCACATTCAAATCTATTGAATAATAAATCCTAACGCAGCGGAATCTATAGTTAGGATTAGGACTTACGGTTTAAAATTTTTGCCGACTCTGAGTCGTTTCTGATTTCCGTTGATGGAGATCGTCTGTCTACACAACCCAATCAGTTGAAGGGTTTGGCCTTTGTCGACTCTAGTCGAGTGTTGAATCACGAACGGATCATCTCGGACCTTTGGTATGTGAACCGGACTCTCCAAGCAACTCGAAAATCATCTTGGGCTCGAGCCGGGCTAAATGGATCAAGCCGAACCGGGTCGGGTCGGGTCTGGACCGGACTGGGCTGGTTCGGGCCGGGTCTGGTCGGTTTGGGCCGGACTGGGCTTGCTGGGCCGAGATAGCTCGGGCTGGCACTGGGCCGCGGGCGCTGGGCCTCGGGTGCACGGGCTGGTCGCTGCTGG
>BKCP01006815.1:256171-272295 GCA_008636005.1 Striga asiatica | reverse complement strand
TGACGGCGGCGGTCGGCGGCGGTGGTTGGCCGGAGCATTTGAATCTTTAATTGATAAAATATCACCTTAAAATCTTCTAATGGATTACCTAAACACCTATTCAATTAATCTTGGTGGAGCGATTAATTGAATCTCCCTAACTCTCAAATATATGATGAACACGATTTTTCTCTTCCTTATAGGAACCTTAAAATCGAGTCTCTCTTGTACATCTCAAGAGGTTGGGGCATGGTGTATTTATAGGCTCCATTAGGGACCTTAAGGAGGTGCCAAATATGGGCTTATCCCATTAGGCTAAGGAATCCTAATTCTACTCCATAAGCTAATCCCAACTAGGTCATGATTTGTTCCTCCTAACATCACCTTCTAGAAGACTCTCAAGTCTCTTAACCCTAGGTAATATTCTAGAAGGAATATTCCCTATCTTATGGAATATTAAATATGGAATAAAATTAATTCCTAAAATCCTAATAAAATTAAATAATAATATATCCCACTAGAATATTATTATTGCTCTCCCCATTTGGCTCCAATTTAATCAATTAAATCAAACCTCCATTTGATTAATATTTATTAATCTGATTGATCGATTTACCTCCCGATGTTTAAGATATAACGTCCGTTGATTAATTAAATTACTGACAAAATAATTAATCAACTTCTTATTCATTTCCGAAACTAGTACCACTCAGATAGTTAACCATTATGTCGGAACACATCCGCCTGCAGGGCTTGACATAATATTCCTTCCTGAGCTCATTTCGAGGACGTCATCAACCCAGCGCACTGGGACACAGTTACTGTAAATAATTTATATAGCACACTATACCTTCCTATCTTCTTTTCCATCTTCGACTCTCTTTGATAAGACTCCTACTCGGAAGCAAGACCGGTAATATTCTTATTTACCAAAATACCGAGTATGTCATCCTAATCGAATAGGAATTACCCTTGGTAAATCAAATAAATAAGTAATAAATATATATGCCTATTTTAATTATCTTACAGCTTTAGAGAACGCATCAATCACTGAAGGTCTAGATTACAACAACGATCAGTGAGTCTCATAATCTTTGCCTTCCACGGTCGTGTTCAATACTTAACATAAGTACTAGTGTAGTTCTCCAGTCAAAGATCAACTGGATCAAGAATACACTACAGTCTTTTTCCAAATGGGGTCTCACTGCCAGTCTAGACTGTGAACAAATAATTTAGTCTTACAAGGAACCGATAGGTGACCTTTCTATTCGAGACACCACGAACCACACTATCTCAATGTAAGACAAGGAGTATGATTGCATAAATAAATAAACTGCAAGCTATCCAACAGACTTATGGAGTCTTGTGCTCTTGAGACGCACCCTCCCTTTATGCAATATAACTTTGTACTAGTTGAGAATTCCTTTATGCTTATCTGTATCTCCTTTTTTTGATATTTTTGTACTAGCTTCTTAGAAATAAGGAATTTATCAACAGTGTGCTCGAGTCTTAGTCTGGATTTCAATGATATTAGAATTTCCATCTATCAAGTAGATTGATTGTGCAAAATATTCTCTTCTCGTATATACTTGATTCACACATCAATACTACTTGTTTCTGGACTGAGATAACTTCTTGATTCAGTCAAGATTCTATGCTTTTTAAACATTACTCAGTTGTGGTCTTGAAACTTTGCCTCGAGGCATTCTAAAACCACTAACTATATGACTTGAACAGTATAACCATTAATAAATCGCTATACTAAACTCTAAGAAAATTGCTAATTTTCCGAAAACACCTAGCTTGTGCTAGAGTTCCGGTTAATCTATCTTTTCTTGCTTCTTCTCGCCATTTCTTACTTATGGCTTTTAACTCATCATTATACTTTCTCCAAAGAGATAAAAAAAAAAAAACATATTAGTCTTTACTTATTAAACAGACCATCTTTAACTTTCACATATCCAGATTACTCTTGCTTAACTTTAAAAATTCTTCTGAGAAGTTTAAATAATTATCTCGGTATCTGGAATGTAATACTTATTAACTGATATCTTTTAAGGTTCGATTTTCAAGTCTTCAGGTAAACTCGGACTAATAACCCTTATTTCTGGTTTCCATAATTTACCCGGCTAAGTGACGATTATATGTCGATACCTTAAACTTATACTCATTGATTTCTGAAAAGTACTTTGTATAGTTTTACTGTTACTAACAAGTACTAATACAAAATAACTTATAACTTAATCTCGAACTTTGCCAATTTTTAGCTTATGATATCTAACTAATAAGATATCAAAACTTCTGTCTTATAAAGATTGACTATTTTCTGAAACTTTATTTCTCGGGTTCAGTTTCAAGCCTACAGGATCTTATCCAGCTTTTGGTTCTTATTTCAAACCCCCATGATTTACCCATACTTTTTGACTAGTATATACTGAAATACTTTTACTTCGGATACTTGGCTCAAATACATAATCAACCTTTATAGTCAGATTTTATCTCAAATATTAATCTGATGGCTTAACTTAGAATGTTCGAGTCTCTTTCTTGATCTAGTTAAATTGATAAACTAGATTTCAAACTTTAATACTAATCTGAACATATAGACTGATTTCTAGAGTTCGGATATCTGAATTTTTATTGAGCATAGACTTAGTAAATTTGAATATATTTAAAATCTTTTATAAAAACTTTTAACAACACTTACATGGTAGTCGGCGTGATGTGAGAGTGTGGAGTGGTCGGTTTTCCTGAAACTTTCTTTCTGAAACATTCTGTAAAAACTTTGACTTTTCTGAACTTTTTTTTTATTTGAAACTTAAACTTTTAGTATACAGAGCACTTAAACTTTAGCTATGATACCACCTGTAACACCCCGCTCATCAGAGTAAATTTTTTGCAACTTTTACTTCGAAAATACTTATAACTCTTTCGAAATATTTTGCGACTAACTCGAGATGTTACTCAAACTCATCTTCTTGAAAATCCGTTTATCTTTAAACTTTCTGTCTAATACTTCTCTAGACATAAAGAAAACAGATTTCCTTTAAACTTGCATTTAACTGTACCATATTCATACTTCTCGAAATGGTATAAACATGAAATCTGAAATTTATTAAAAATGCAAGTTCAATACTTAATGTGCATAGCGGAAATACTTAAAAACGTGGTTTATTATACAAACATATCAAATACTTAATAAATGTCCACTTGAAATAAGTGCACGACCACCACCACCACATCTCGAGCTCACACCTCCGGCCCGACCCTGTTACCTGAAAAATACAATGGAGGTGAGTATTGATTCTCTTGTACCCCGACATCACCCATACTAAACTAAACAGCAATAATAATACAATATCATGATCTTTGGTATATATCTGGACTGGAAATCTGTTCCAGTAACTTAAACTGAATCTGGCCGATATCTGATCGGATACTTGTGCACAATCTGATGGATATTTCTCAAGGCAACTCAAACGGCCTCCATCAAAACTTAGGATATAATCTGAGACAACTGAATGCCTCCTCATCCCAAGCGTATAAACTTAAACTGTATACATACCTCGGACATGATATCAATATTATACTCAATGTAATACCCAGTCTGGGTCCCCACCTTTCTTCTTTTGAAAACTTTTGAAAAATGTAAGTGTTGCTCTTGGGTAGCTATATCTGCAAGCTACATAAAAATATAAACAAATATACTAAGTACTATGCTCGTATACTCAATAAGATTTAACTCTTACTTATCCGAATCTTAAAGATATTCAATAAGCTTAATATGTCTCAAATAAATATTACGTCATCAAACATCTTAACTTTTTCATAAACTTTTACTCAAGGTTAATTACTTAACCTTATATAAATCATATCTTCAAAATCATAGATATTTGTTTATACTCGGATGTCACTTAAATAACTAGAATGTGAAAATAACTAAATTTCGCATTAAACTTGATTGAGTATTTAAACTCAAAACATGCTTAACTTTTTCCAACATCATCAACATGATTTATAAACTCATCTTGATCTTTTTCTCAATCAAATACTTAATTCATCATACATCATATCTCCCAAATTTTAAATATTAGCTTATATTAAATTTTCACTTAATTAACTTGAAAGTGAAAATAAACTCAAGTCCTACTTCAACTTTTAATCACAACATTTAATCATGATATTAATATGCCATACTTAATACAATCTTTATAAGATTATATACTGAACATATTAAACTACAACTTTGCCAAAATGCTCATCACTTATATGAGAATTGATCATAATAATCTCAATTTAATAACTTGATCATATCATGAATATTCTTGCATATATACTCATCTTTACATATATGTCTTGTAATTATCATAACTCATTCATTTCTCATCTTCAAATCATGAAATTTAACAGCCATATTCTTAACTCATATGTAGACATGTCATACAAATTTCATAATTTTATCATGCATCTATCTCGACTTATTCAAGTTTAAAGTTGTTGCTGGAAACAAGTACATAAATTTCAGCTTGCATGATGAACTTCAAAAATTCATATCTTGAGTTATACTAAACTAAATGACTTGACTCTTGATCCTATGTACTCTTCTTTTACACAAGAAATAACCATAGGAAGCATAGATTTCCAGATTTTTCATAGCTAGGTAAAATATCTCATCATAACTGAACACATATGACATATATGAGCTGGAAATAACTTATTTTCTAGCATGCTTATATTCATATAAAACTTTAATATCTAAGTCATATAAAAACATTATTAAACACTTAATATCATCTCCTTAAGCATGTAACTTTTAAGATAAGTAAATTACCTCCTTCTTGCTAGAGTAAAACTTGATTATTTACTTCAAATTCTTCACTTCTCCAAAGTTTCTACTACTTATTCTCTCTTACACTCTTATAGGGGTGGAAAAAAATCAAAAGGACGTATTCCGAGAATACGTTTTTCTAATAAAATTTAATTAGAAAAACGTATTTCTGTAATACATTTTAAAAATAATATTTGTAAATTTAAAAAAAAATTCCGTTTAAAAAAGTGGAATTGAAAAAAAATGATAATTATAAACCGTATTTCAAAAATACGTTTTCCAAAACCCTACAATTGATTTTTTAGGTTTTAAAAAATGTATTTTGAAAATTCATTTTTTATTTAATTAAAAAAGAAAATCTTTTAATTAAAAAAGGTATAATGTAAATACGTTTTTGATTGACTGAAGACGTTCATTAAAGAATGCGTTTTAATAAAACGCATTAAAAAAAATGTATAACGCAAATACGTTTTTAAAATAAATACTAATAAAACGTATTCTTCGAATACGTTTTTAATATTTTTCATTTTCTTCAGAAAAATTGCGAGAGCTTATCGGAAAAAAAAAAACTCGATCCAATCGCCACCCCGACACGAATCGACAACACCAACACGAACCTCATTTCCGGTTAATTCATTCGCACGAGGTATATTGGCTTATCTCAACTTTTTACATTGTTTGGAGTTTTTTGGAGAGTAAGAATTGCTATAGTATGTTTGAATGTGTTGGTGTTTGAAGATTGTGAATTGTTAATTGTTTATCGATTATGTGTGTATGTTGAATTGGAGATTGGAATTTTGTTGGAAATTGTCAATTGCGTATTGATTGGTTGTTGTTGGGCTTAGGGTTTTTCAAAATTAGGGCCAGAATTAGGGGTTTTAATTTATTCGAAATATAGATTAATTGTATGTTATTGTTGGATTATGTGTGTTAAGGTTTTGAAGGATTAATCAAATGGAAGTAAAAAAATGGGTTTAAAGAATAATTGGATTTTTTGAGTGTTGGATTAGACATTATGTGTTGTTGTAATTGGGAAGAATTGAAAGTTTTTTTGCAACAGGTATAAATGGCTTATTGCGGTCCGTATTTTGTTTATTTGTATTGGCGATGTGCGAAGGAACAATTTGTTTCATTTATAGATCGTCCAGATGGTTCATTTGTTATTACGGGGAGTATATCATATGGAGAATTGGTACAGATGATTAATGAAAATTGTCAGTTTGGAGAAGGTTGGACAATTCAACAGATTACTTTAATGTTTCGTCAACCCGATGGTTCGTGGAATGCCGGAAGGCTCGATAACGATAGTGCCCTTCAGTGGATTTATTTCTCTCCTCCTATGTCCATTGTGTATTTGCATTTATCATTGGAGGCAATTACACCGCTTCCACAGTTTGAGGATTTTACTCCTTATTACGATGGAGTGGATGTTGTTAAGGGCACGTCGACTTCTCATCTATGTAATTTTGGAGAAGGGACAAGCTCACAATGGGCAAATGAGGACAGGGAAGAAAGTGACGAATATTTTATTATCGGTGAAGATGATTTCACAGACGAGACCTCAGAAACCGAATCAGATAGATCGGTAAATGAGGAGAGTGAAGCCGAGTTCATTGAAGAAGAACACCCCTTTCCTAGCGGTGGTCGGCACGTATACCGGGAGATGGGTGAATGGGAGCCGTCCAGGATAGATGAGGACGAGTATGCTATTCCACGCTGGAACACCGACATTGAGACCATACGTTTGGGTATAGTTTTTAGGAGCAAGCAAGAAGCCCAAATGGCTCTAATGGCTTGGAACGTCGATAGGTTGCGGGAGATTCGGATAAATGATTCAAATCAAAAGTCAGACAAAGTGGTCTGCAGAATTAGTGAAGATCCACCTTGTGTGTGGAAGGCTCGGTTGACTAAGTGCAGACGGGTTCATGATTTGTGAGAATTAATTGAATGGACCGATAGACACACTTGTATGAAACGGGTCGAGAGAAATGACCACAGAAATGTAACCGCCCAAATGATTTCAAATCTCATTCGTGATACAACAAACATATGTTAAGTGTTAAGAGAATCAAGAGGTTTACCAGTGTGCTTCGAAAGAAATTAGAGTACGGTGTCGGAATGATCCAGACTGGTGTGAAACAGTGCTGGAAAGTGGATGTGAGCTACAAGAAGGCATGGCACGGAAGGAAAAAAGTCATCGAGAGTGTGCATGGCACTTGGGAATCGAACTTCGCAGAACTCCCTCAGTAAGCAAAATTTGATTACAAATATATGTGTTGTTTGTCTGTCACTATGTTTATCTATTTATTATGAAACCGTTTTGTGATGTGCAGGTATTTTGCCGCGCTTCAAAGAACGAATCCCTCCACAGTTGTAGAGTGGGAATGGCAGGGTGGGGAAATGACGCAACACCTTCGAGACAGACAATTCAAATTTGTTTTCTGGGCGTTTGGTCCCGCCATTCAAACTTTCCAAATGTGCCCGCCGGTTAGCGTCGATGGCACACATTTGCGTGGATCCTACAAGGAAAAATTGGTTGTGGCCATAGCACAGACTGCGAATAAGCGGTTATTGCCAATCGTGTATGCGCTTGTCGATGAAGAAAGCACGGACAGTTGGTCATTTTTCCTTACGAATCTGCGGCAATATGTAGTCTTCCAGAGACGTATCTGCATTCTTTCTGACAGGGATGCAGCCTACTCAGTGCCATTGAATCATTAACAGATTGGCAAGAACCCGCTGCGTATCACCGGATTTGCCTTCGATAACTTTGAAGCAACTTGGTGACTAAGTTCGGGAGTAAGAAAATTCGGACATGGTGTTCGGAATTGGGTTCGCAGTTGTCAGAGCGAAAGTTTCGAGAGACAGAACAGCGATTGTTGGCATTGAATTCCGAAGCACACAATTACCTTTTTCGAATTCCTTTGAACAAGTGGACCCTGTTTAAAGATAAAGGACACAGATGGGGCACATTGACAACGAATATGTCGGAGAGTTACAACAACGTCCTGAAGGGGGTTAGGTTCCTGCCGTGCAGAGCTTTGGTAGACGCCACATTGCATAAAACTCTGTGTTTGTTTCAACAGGAACAAAACAAGTCCACGAGATGCAGGACTCCCATTGCTATGGAGCACTATAACGCATTTTTGCAATTGGAGCAGACAGGCGCCACTCATAATGTCCGTGTTAGGAACGCCGACAGCTCCATGTACGAAGTGGAAACCAGTTTACGGACTAGTGGAAGAGGGCAAAACAAGTAAGTATATGTTTTTTTTTTCTTTGTCCATTGAATTTTTTCATATTGTATATATATAAATCACTGGGGAATTATTACAGGTATGTTGTGACCATTTTTGTTACGTTTTTCGTTACTGTTTTGTTATTCTTTTTCTCCCGTTTTAAGTCTTTTTGTAAGTTTTTAGTTCGTTTTGTAGTTTATTATGTGTTTTACTCTATTATAGGTTTTTATGTGTTTTTCGTATATTTTGTCGGTTTTTTACGTTTTTCTTCTTGTTTCTGGTGTGCAGGTCAGAAGCACCGTAAGGAGTATATTTAGCCCAAACATAGACCGGGCAATCATAGTTGCATAGAAGGGTTCGTTAGCGACATGTGGGAAAAAACGGAACTCAATTCCGAGGTCAGACGAGCTCAAACGAGCCCAAAATGCAAAGTTGCGCATAGCTGACCAGAAGTCGCGAGTCATGTCGCGATTCGCCAAGAAAAGTCGCGACTCGCGAAAAAAACTGAGGCTAAAACGAGATTCTCGAATGGAAGTCGCGACTCGCGCTCGCGACCTTAAATCGCGACTTACCTGCTGGATGGACATGATTTTATGAACTTTTGAGCCACTTTTCCACCTCCTACACCACTTATCCGAGAATCATGGCTTCTTTTGAGTTATTAACTCATTGTGGAATTGATAATGGAGCACTTAAGCATGATGGGTGGAAAGAATTATACAAAAATGATCAAAGGGCCATGGATGTTCCCTTCTTGAACCTATATAAACTCCCCTATGGTGATGTTTAGAAAATCATTCATTCATATAGTTGTATAACATTCTAATCCTTTATTCCTCTTCTTAAATACTTGTCTTGAGAAAGAAGTGTTTAGGAGAAGGAATTTAGGAGAAGTTTGTATTTCTTTTGGTGTGCACTTATTCTCGGTTTACCACTTGTATCAACCTTAATTCTCGATTTGGATTTTTTGTAAGTTTCTTTATAATAATGATGATTTGCAGTAAAGTTTATGTTGAGGTTATTTTTTATATGAGTAACTAAATCACTTGCTAGGGATAAGGGATGAACCTTTGAATTAGTATGTGATTATCGTGCTCGTTAATTGTTCACTTTGTGTGAGTTAATTCTTAATTCGGTTTTTGATTTTCACGTTGGAATAAATATTGTTGAAAAGTGACATTTTAACATTGCTAATTGATTTCTATGTATTGAAGAGTGACACTTCAATGTTAAACTTGTTTCCATATTTGAATATTATGTATTCCATTGTGACGATCAAGATCCGAATAAACTAGACGACTAATAACCTTTTCTAGTTTATTCTAATCGACTCTTGAACCAAAAGGTGAAAAGTTGATCGATCGAGACTCATACAAAATAGACTTGTTCCGAAAGGTATTGTCTATGTGTTAAACAATTCATTAATTTACCGTTTATATTTATTCTCTTGTTCCGAAAGGTATTGAGGATGAATCTCTAAATGTGTAAGTGACTCGATTCCTTTAACCGAACGATCACAAGCCGATAATTGCATTACTATTCAACACGTTCATTCCCGATTCCCTAGCATCATTCTCATCATTGAATTTGTAATTTAATTTGGTAAATAAATTTGTTTAAAAGAAACTTAGTTAATAATCAAAATTCCACAACTTGAATTAGAGTGTTTAGAACTTATTTTCTCTTTTCGATTGAATACACGTAAAAAATAGTCCGGCTAACCTTCCTCGAGAGACACGACCCGGTGTTCGAATCTTTTGATTCAACTCCGGTAAAAATAAACTACAACAAGATATAAGGTAGATTACAACCGAAAACGTTGTAGTTGTCGGAAGTGGCAGGCGCATAGGAAACCATGCTCTCATGCGGTAGCCGTCTGTCGTTCAGTTGGGACTGACCCAAAACTGTTGTACAGTGAGTATTTTTGGACGGAGAACTGGGTTCAATTTAGAAATTGGAATTTTGCTCCGATTGGTAGTCCGGATACATGGGCGCCGGTCGAGTGAAAATTGATACCACACTGGGAGAGGATGATCTTGAAGCCTGGACCCAGTCGCGTGTAAATGAGACGATATCGCATGTAAATGGATCGTCGGGCACGCCGTAGGAGGGATAGGGGACAGTGCACTAGATGCGGTGATCCAAATCATGTTGTGGATGAGTGTCCGTCCTTACATCCTCGCACTGATACGACTAGACTTCGTGATGAGTGGGGGAACTAGATTTGTTAGTGTTTATTCGGATTTGTTTGGAGAGTTCATTTGGATTTGGTTGGATTGTTTATTTTGTTTTGTTTGGATAGTTTATTTTATTTGAATTTGTTTGGATGATTTATTTGGAATTGTTTGGATGGTATTCTGGTTTAGATTGTGTATTTCGATTTGTTTTGGTGTTTTGGATTGTTAGAACATGTTTTTTTGGGTGTTAGAATGGAAAAAACTTGTATTTTTTTTTCACATTCCAGTAGAAAGCGTATTTTGGAAATACGTTTTAAAATTAATTAATTAAAAAACGGATTCTCGGAATCCATTTTATAGATAAATAAATGTAAAACGTATTTCCGTAATACATTTTTTTTAAAAAAAATTATATATTATATTATATATTATGGTATATAATATAATATATGATATTTATTATATTATATAGTATATTGTATATAGTATATAAATAACATAATAGTATAGTACATAACATAACAGTATAGTATATATTATATAGTATATAGTATATAGTATATAACATATAACATATAGTATATAGTATATGGTATATAGTATATAGTATATACTTTATAACATATAGTATATAGTATATATCATATAGTATATAACATATAACATACAGTATATAGTATATAGTGTAACATATAGTATATAGTATATAGTATATAACATATAACATATAGTATATAGTATATAGTTATAGTTTATAGTAATATGTTATAGTTTATATGTTATATGTTATATTATATACTATATGTTATAACATATAGTATATAACATATAGTATATAATATAACATATAACATATAGTATATAGTAATATGTTATAGTTTATAGTTTATAGTTATATGTTATAGTTTATAGTAATATGTTATAGTTTACAGTTTATAGTTATATACTATATGTTATAACATATAGTATATAACATATAGTATATAATATAACATATAACATATAGTATATAGTAATATGTTATAGTTTATAGTTTATAGTTATATGTTATAGTTTATAGTAATATGTTATAGTTTACAGTTTATAGTTATATACTATATGTTATAACATATAGTATATAACATATAGTATATAATATAACATATAACATATAGTATATAGTAATATGTTATAGTTTATAGTTTATAGTTATATGTTATAGTTTATAGTAATATGTTATAGTTTACAGTTTATAGTTATACTAAATTTGTGTTAATGTGACTTGTGTGCTGCAAGTTGAGTCGATTTCAAAATCTCTGTTCGGGTTATGTTTTGAAAATTCATGTGGCTCTTTCGAAAATAAAATCTATCTTTTAATTGCTTGTTTATATGACTTATATGGCCTGAAATGATCAAAGTGTTTTAAATATGAATCGTGAATGCCATGAGTTGGTTAGTGCGTGTCTCGGATAATTATTGATAGGGCCCTCTTAATTATTGTAGGTGTTTGACGAGCCGAGCTCTCAACCTACTCGTATTTTCGTGATATCTGTTGCTTCCAACCAGGTGGGTTTAATTGAAATGCTATGCTGTAAATTATGTTCATGTTCTATTTTGTGGTATGATCAATGTATGCATGTGAACCATGTAGCCTTCGATGTGAGCTGTACCGGCGTCGAACGGTTATCCCCGTAGTTATAGAACGTACCCGTTGGGTAATCTCCTTTGAGGATTTACTCCTATTGGCTTGGGCACCGATAGAAGCCCGAGGGGCATTCGGTATTTTACCCCGCAGTAGTCTATGCGTAGGTGTGCACACGAGTCTTGATTTTATGACGATCTTATTACGATATTATGACAAGAGATTGACTTTTATATTGTGAGAATATACTTTTTCATCATGACATTTCATACATATTAATACATTGCAAATTGATATAAGTATTCAGCATGCAAGCTTGTCAAACTATGTTCAAATGAGTCATGACCAATTGCCAATAAATGGAAGCAAAATAACAATTAACTTGTAGGACACGCTATGGAAGCAAAATGACAATTAAGTTGTAGAAAATGCCATCGATCACGATCTCACTACAATTTGAAACATTTATACATAGATAGTGTTATAAATTTTGTGTTAGAAACAAAGTCAAATGCAAAGGTCTAAGTTAGTGTACAAGGTCATTCAAAAGTTGAAAGTTCGTGGTGCATTGTTCTATTTAGCATTAATTAACTTAACTGAGAAGTATTTTTTAGAAGACTTGGAGTAGCTTTTTCGTCAGTGTCCATGTTCATGAACAATGTTAAGTATATCATGAAATATGAGATACCCAACTAAGTGGTTGGATAAATCATTTATCATATTGAAAATAAAATTATTGTAATCTTAAATTCTTGAAATGAATTCCTCAACCCAAACAAATTATAGCTCGGACTCTCATACAAACTTCAACTTCTTAGAGAACAAGTATAAATGATAACTATAGAAATAAAAGAATATCAAAAAACTCTTCAAATGTAAATCAATATTGTTTTATTTCACAAGGTTTATTCAAGAGTTTAACACATATATAACTTACCAAATTAATTAATTTGAGTAAATGTGTTTTAATACTTTACAGTCATGAAGGCTTACATAGACATAGAGAATAAATTTCAACTTTAAAATGAAAATACGGTCATGCACTTCAACCATGCAATGATCTATCATCTATTGACTGCACCCATCTAAAGTTGAACCAAAAGTCATACTTGAATACGTGAGAGAAGTTAGCTATCCAAACAACATAAGAAGTTTAAAAATTTTTGGAAACTTAACAATATTTGGTCCAACATAACAATTTTGGAAACTTAAACTTACAGAAAGCAAATTAGTAACCTTAACATACCTTCAGCTATTCCAATTATCAAGTGCGCTATGCATGACCTACGGGCTAAGAGGTACCAAATCCACTAACTAATTGTGGTACCTTCAAAAATTAAACGTAAATAGGAGAGTAAGAAGTTTACCTTTGTAATTCTTAAACTTGGTGAATATCATCTGCAGAACATTATAGTTATGAATGGTGCGCAACTAAATTAATCCGTGAGAAGTATATAGCCTAGAAATCTATGCATGGAAAAGTGTGTAATATCTTAAGATACTCATTGTATAACTCATACTCTAGATCCCACCATTTAAGACACAATTCAATAAATTAACACTTCCAACCATTCGAAGAGAGTATAAGAATTTAGCCAAAAAATATCAGGATTTCAAGGCCATCAAAAAATTCTAAACCCATATAACAAGAAAGAGAACTGGTAAACTTTAGTGCAAGACAATTACACATAAATACCAAATAAATAAATTAAAGAAAAAAAAAAACTTCATTTCTTCTTCTCTTTGTACCACATGCAGGCAATTTTTTTTTTCTTGGGATTAACAATAGAAAAAAGAATACAGTTTGCTTTCATGTCCAGTAAACCCCGAAACTTGAAACGTCTACACATCCATTAACATTTAAAATCGGCAGACCCGCACACAATTTGTTAATTGGGAGTTAAATTAAAACCTAACTCAATGATTATAGACACTTAGATAAACTGTACAGAGTTGAAATCACTGAAATCAGAAGATAAGGGAATTGCATCATAAATACACCAACACGAACCTCTTCAAACAAATAATACATTAATGGAGGTCATTAGACGCACGAACCCTAATAATTTAACGTAAATTGTAAAAGTAGTAACATTAAAAAAGCCAACTTACCTAAGAAATAGCATCGACATCGGAATCGGCTCCTCTTTGAGTCCATAGACTCCACGCCATCTAGATTTGATACATCGGTCCATAGGTGACGAAAAGTGCACCATCACTCACGCGTTCCCGGTCGAACCAGCCGCCAACAGAAAAATGTGACCTAGATCGGGAAAAAAAAATCGAAAGAATATGAAATAAGGACGGTGGACTGAGAATTAGAGGCTACAATCATCGGTCCAAACGAAATTTTTTACAAAAAAAAAAAAAACATATGAGATTTGGATAGAAAAACGAATGGCAGATGGAGATTTGAAGGAAAAAAAATTGGTTGTTTTTGAGGATTGAATGCACAAGCCCACGGTCGGACAATAAACAGTGGCAAAACGACTTCATCTTTATGGAAAAACGACACCGTTTTTAAATGAGGCGACGTGGCTTATTTAAAAGAGACTGGACAGGTGTCAAAAAATTAGGATAGTGCCTCTTTTTTATAGATAAGAGAAAGAGATAAGAGATGTTTACAGTTTATAGTTATATGTTATATGTTATATGTTATATGTTATAGTTTATAGTAATATGTTATTAGTTTATAGTTTATAATTATATGTTATATGTTATTAGTTTATAGTTATAGTTTATAGTTTATAGTTTATATGTTATAGTTTATAGTTTATAGTTATATATATGTTATAGTTTATAGTTTATAAGTAATATGTTATTAGTTTATAGTTATAGTTTATAGTTTATAGTTTATAGTTTATATGTTATAGTTTATAGTTTATAGTTATATGTTATAGTTTATAGTTTATAGTAATATAAGTAGTTTATAGTTTATAGTAATATGTTATAGTTTATATTATATACTATATAACATGTAGTTTATAGTATATACTATATACTATATATTATAATATATATATATATATTATAATACTATAATATATAAATACTATAATATTATAATATATATGTATATACTATATTATATATTAAAAATACTATATACTATAAAAAATCTTGATATTGAAGGATAAGAATAAAATTTGCGCAAAAATAAATGCGATAGTCTAGCGGCCTAATAGTAAGGAGGTGTGCCCAGAGATAACGGACTCGCCCACCCCTGTTCGAGTCCCGAATCTGGGATCCTCCTAACATTTTTTCTTAATATTTGTAAAACGTATTTGGAGAATACGTTTTACATTTAATTATGTGTAACGTGTTACGGTAAATACAAAAAAAAAACATGGTTCTCTTCTCTTCTCTTCTTCATGCGAACAGAAACCAAACACACACACACACAGAGAAGAGAGACACAGCGAGAGCGAGCTGGGAGAGCGAGAAAGAAGCTTCGTGGTCGGAAAATTTTGCCGAACATTCGCCTAGCCATCACCGTCGGACCTCCTTCCCGTCTATTAGGTACGTTTCTTCTATTAGGCTTCCTTTTTTTCAATTTTTCAATCATTTTCGAATTAGGGTTTTTTTTAAAAAAAAATTGAATATGTTGTTTGAATTATATATAATGTGTTGTGATTGAGATATGTTGATGGATTGTTTGATTATGTTTGTTTCATAAATTGATGGGTTATTTGGAAATTGATTAGGGTTTTGTAGTTTGTTTGGAAATATTTGATTTGAAGGTGTTCGATAAAATGTCTCAAAGGGATTGTTCTACATATTGTGAATTTGTGATGATTGTTATGAGGTGAATTTATTTGTGAATTTATATAATATGTTTAGGGATTATTTTGTCGGAAGTTGAATTGTTGGAGTCGAATTGTCGATTAGAAATTATTTTCGATTTATTGTGTATATGATTTTTGAATTTGTGAATTTATTAATAAGAAAGTTTGAATAGTCATTCTGGCTTGGCTCATTTAAATATACGAATGATATGAGATCAAACTTTCACGAGTTGAACAAACACAATTCGATTCCAATAACCGTTTTGGCCCCTCCCAAAAATTTTTACTAGATCCGCCCCTGCTTTTTATATTAGTATAGATGACAAATAGAAGTTAACATATAAGCAGCATGACACACAAAAGTAACATATAAATTAAGCGATATTCATCATCGATTTAAAAGTTTCTAAATAGATGAGCAATTCAAATTTCAAATATACTAGAAAATGAGTTTTGTTGAGTTGTATCAATGAATTTAGCTATGATTACCAATTT
>BKCP01006815.1:159917-256157 GCA_008636005.1 Striga asiatica | reverse complement strand
GAAAAAGCATTATTTTGAAAATATGAATAGTTAATAATTTATTGTGTAGAAAAAAATTCTACACAATTTATAAAAGCTCAAGTATTAAAATTAAGTACTACATTATACAATAATGTATTGTTATTTGATTAACCATATAGTTTATTTAAGGTAACTAGTACGTAACCCGTGCGATGCACGGACTATATTCATTTTGGGAAGTATAGTGTAGTACCGGTGCGCAGTACGGTGGGGTTATTTCCTCAAACCTTTTTTTCTAAACTTTATTTAATATTTTTGTTTATAAATTAATAATTTGATTGTAATAGAAAAAAGAGAGAGAGAGAAATACAAAGTACAAAAAAATAAAAACATATATTATTAAACACTTCTCTATACACAACATTATTGGTTTGATTTGCTTTCAAACCTTTTTCTCCATAAATTAAAATTTTCAGACCCTTTCTATTAGTAACACGGGAGGCAGCGATATATAACTGGCAATGACTAAAAACTGGTTTCTTCAAGAATAAGCCAATATGAGATAAGGACTGACCTTGACTCTTGTTTATAGTCATTGCATACGAAACCATAATGGGAACTGCCTTCTTTGGAATTTGATTGGTACTCTAACATCCGAAGGAGTTATGGTCATTCGAGGTATCAAAAGTTTATCACCTGCATGATCGCCAGTAAGAATTTTACACTCGAGAACATGATTGGAGAGTTTGGTCACAACCAATCGTGTACCATTGCAGAGTCCGATTGAGTGATCCATGTTCCGCAACAACATAACTGGAGTTCCGACCTTTAATTTCAACTCGTGATTCGGTGTTCCAGAACACTTGATAGTATTCAAGAACTCAGGAGTATAGAGTTGTGCCAGAAAGTCGGTATTGGAGTCAGATTTACACGTACTGTCTGAACTTAAATACATGCGTCCTTCAGTCAAATTCAACGACGACATGTATGAATTTATAGATTCTACGATCTCAAGTGTTGGCGCGAGTATAGCCCTATCTTACAAGTAACTTGGATCATCGGTTGCATTCTTGAACATCGGATATGTGCTTTCAACAATTTTTGCAATTGGATCATCGGATGGCTCTAGTAATAGATCATCTGGTATGTCTATCGAAGCACATCCATCATTCGTACCCCCTAATGTGCCATCTCCGATGCTCGCTATCCAATCAGCAAAAGCAGCTAGCTCGTCACGTTTATTTGAATCGCCAATGCTCTGAAGACGCATTTCTTTGTAAGTCTAAGCACAATACAGTCTCCCCAAATGGTAGAAGAATTAAATGCAGCATTAACAATCTCTTGACGATTCCTCTTTGGTAGTCGGAAGGATTTGTCGAAAGTCTCCACCAAACACAACAGTCTTGCCTCCGAACGGTTTATGATGATTTGTCGGGTCGAGTGCGCCCATTATTGGCTTAAAAGAATCTTGAACAGCTTCAAAACAATGGTTGTGCATCATAGGGGCCTCATCCCATATGATCAATGAAGAGAGAATAATCAACTCTACAAGGGGGCTAGCCTGATTGATATCACACGATGAATTTTCATGCACAAAAAGAGGAATGCCAAATCAAGAATGTGAAGTTCGACCGCCCGGCAACAGAAGAGATGCTATTCCACTTGATGCAACACAAAGAACAATTCAACCACGCAATCTTAGCCCAGCAGCTAAAGTCCTCCACAAGTATGTCTTGTCAGTTCCACCATAACCATAAACAAAAAACACGCCGCCCCTACCGGAATCAACAGATGTCATTATTCTGGAATAAACACCCTTCTGTTCATCGGTCATATGTGTCAGCAATTCATCATGCTTATTAGCTAGAGCCTTACGGTCATAGTTAAGTTCATCCATAACCAGACGGTTCACACTTGAATTCATACTACTCATATCTGGAAAAGGCATAGTAGAATAGTCCCGAAGGCATGTGCCGCGATACTCAATAATGTCTCAATCTCTGCAAGAGCTAAATTTTTTATATCTGCATCACCCAGTTTCAAACTTGAAATAATGGTAGATGACCTATTAGATTTCGTTTTTTTACGTGGATTACAAAAAAAAATTAATAATTAAGAAAAACGATGTTATTATAATACTTGATAAATGCATAATATAAAACGCCCTAAATCTCATACCATCATTATTAAAAAGACGACGTTGCTTGTATAGTATGTCGTCAGATAGAAATTGCCAACACCGTTCCCAAACTTCATCGGGTTTTCCTAAGGATCCAGAAACCAATAAAGACGCGAACATGCGCCTAAGAGAATCAGTAGATGCCCACTGACTTGCTTCGGTAATTCCATCAATGTACTCTCGATCATCACCCAACAAACCTCATGCATAGAAAGCATCGCGATAGGACATGTATTGAACATCGCCTACCTTCATATAATCCTCGTGGCAAGTAGCTCCACGAACAACATTGACCAAACACCTCAAATAATAATTATCACCAGCATTGGGAAAAACATAGCTCAAACGACCTATACAACCTGGCCTTCTTCGAGGAGTCCCGACTCTTTCTTGTTTGTTTCAAACAAATTTTGTCGGCGCCTCAACATACGTCAGTTTCCTCGCCTCGGGATACATCTTGTTCGCTTCCATCCATGCTAAAAATTGGCTCTCATTGACGGTGGGATTATTAAGAACTTCATCGATAGGATCATCATCATCAAAAAAATAATATGTTCACCTTTCAAATGGAAACTCAGACATTGCACAGAAGGTTTTTTTGTACTGCAATTCATAACCCAATAGCCTCCACGCCGCCTCGCAAGAAGACACATACCGACAGTCATAGAACATGTTGCTCTCGACAACAGGTTTTTCTATTTCTCCATACGCAGTCGTCTGATAGAATGATGTGGTGACATGATCATGACCTTTATAGACGTACTTGAAAAGGTACTTTATGGATTGCGATTGATTACACCACTCGACATTAATATGTGTTCTATATTTCATCAACAATTTGCGATTGTGAGGCACGACATAACCATTATGGACAACGACACCATTTTTTTCAATATGCCTTCCGTTGTCTCGACGTCTGTATCGTGGATAACCTTCATGGTCGACAGTGGTTAAATCGACAAACTTTTTAGGAAACCGTTTACTACATTTTCCATCCACCATGCACGGAGACGATTTTCTAGCCAAACCTCAAGGTCCGTGGATCATGTGCTCTTTTACTACCTCATAATACAACGGATCCGACGTCTTATCAGGTATCTCCGCAGATATTACTCTGTCAATGTCTGACGGATCTGGGAATTTATTTTCTTTGGCGAGAAATAGTAGTATATGAGCATGCGGCAATCCACGCTTCTGAAATTCAATGGTGTAAACAACTACAAAACACAAAAGAAGATTAAACAATTAGAACATTTTTTAAAATGGTGTTAAACACCACGATGGACATATATACAACAATTTTTTTTCTTAAAATAATACCTACTATGACTTTGCCGAAAATTTGCTTTGTACGAAAATCCCTAATTAATTCCTTCAATTTTGATTTAAAAACCCTACATAAAATATCCGGGCGATCCTCAGGTCGCAATCTCTTTGGTTCCAAAAAACGAACAATCTCAGGCCATTTTGGATTGCATGTGAATGTTATAAACAAATCGGGATAACCTGCCCATCCACAAATTGCCATTGCATGCTGATAGTTTTGAATCATGTTTCGAGGTCCCCCAGTGAATGAAGAAGGAAGTATAATTCTGTTTCCTCTAGAGCTTGGATCGACATCGCCCTGGAGAACAACATCTGCTAATATATTGTACATATCACATCGGAGTCGACTCTGATTGAATCGTATATACTGCAACCTAGATGATTCAACCATGGTATATGCATTAACGACAAACTGCTGAAACAATCTTCTTGCTGGAAGAATAGTAGATGGTTCGTGTTTCCGATCATGGATCCGGTAAGCGAAGTATTCCCGGACGCTCACTATTTTTCGACCACGCTCTTTTTCAACTTTTCGATCTGAAAATGGAATGTCTTCTCTATAGCCATCTTCACCGTAGGGCAAAAGAAGGGGATATTGTAAAGCCAGATATGAAGCATTAAGCTCATTTATTCGCTGTAGTCGTCCACTCTTGGTTTCAACCAATATATCTCGCTCACCCGTAGCCTGATCAAAATCTCCAACGACCAATACAACAACTTCAGAACTCGTAGGCAAGTTATAACGTCTGGCATCATTAAATCTCCTTCCAATTAAACGAATCATGACATTAGATTCGCCATGATCTTGAATTCTATCTCTAGCCAAACGAAATGATTTCACAAGTTCGTTGTGCTCATCCAACATGGTCGTCAATCTAGAAATAATTTCTCCATTCAAAGCAGTAGCACCGTCAACATTTCTGAAAAATGAAAGAATTTTTTTAAGGAAATCAAATCTATTAATATATAAAAGAAAAATAATAAAAACTCGATTAAGGATATTATTTAAATACTGACCTCACAACATTCATTCTGTTAGTTACTTCATTATCAGTGTCATATATATAGAGCTGAGCAAATTTTGGAGTTGAACCTTCAAAAGGAAGTAAACTACCCATGAGATGGTAGTTTTGTCCGTGCAAACTGAAAACGGGTGGTCTCGATCCTTTGTTGATATCGGTATTGATCTTGCCTCCCAGAGAAGTAAAGCCGAACATGTTGTTGTAGGATCTAATGTTTTCTTGAAAGTGTTTGCTAACGCGGCTATCTCCATGTAGCAATTCACTCAAAAATTGTGGCGGATTATGTAGAACAGAGAGTTCAATCATACCATTCACACAGCAACCACCGTACTTGGTAACAGCCGACGTTCTCTTAGAAGACTTTCTCTCAGCATACCAAAACATTGCTCCGCAGCACATGCATTCGACGTTGGCATCACCAATGTCCCAGTACTCTAGGATTGTTGCGATGAAGAATATTTTAGTATTATATAATAAAATCAATTTACACAATTTGTCATAAAATCAAAATTAAAATGATAACTAATCGGATTGTGTAGAAGTGCTCGCCAACATTTTTTTAGGTCGACCAGGTTTTTTCTTTTGATTGGTAGATGGCACTTGATCACGCAAATCAACACCTACAATAATAAAAACATAATCAATTCAAAACTGACCACTAAATATAATTACATAATTCACAAATAAAATAATAATATTCATAAAGATACCAGTTTGTGTGGACGTGCTTCCAATTATTATTTTTTTTTTGCGTCCACGTTTTCTTTTATGAGACGTAAGTGGTACTTGATCGCCAGCCGTGTGATCCAATATCTCACTCGATATAGTTGGGTATGGCGTTGGATTGACAATTATTTTTTCATGGTCTAAAAAACATAAATAATTGAAAAAAAAATTGTTAAAAAAATTTATATGGAAATATACTGCAATAAGTGATAAATCAATTATTTAAATAACAACATACTGGTTTGTGTGGACGTACTTCCTAGAACCTTTTTAGGTCAACCACGCTTTCTTTTAAGTCCCGTAAGTGGTAGTTGACAGTCAGCAATGTCATCTAATAACTCACTCGATATATTTTCGTATGGAGATGGAGTGACGGTTATTTTTTCAAGTTCTAGAAAACGTAAACAATTAAAATATATTTATTAAAAAATTTATACGGAAATATCCTGCAATAAGTGATATATTAAGTTGTTAAATCACAACATACCAGTTGATGTGGACATATTTCCTAGAATCTTTTTAGGTCGACCACGTTTTCTTTTAAGAGTCGTAACTGGTACTTGATCATCCGCGCGATGATCGAATATCTCACTTGAAATAGTAGTGTGTGGAGTGCCGGTTATTTTTTCAAGATTTGGAAAATGTAAATAATTACAAAATAAATAATTTTAAAAAAAAAATCATACTAAAATGTAATGCAGTAAGATCAATGAACTGTGACGGTCCAACAATTTATGCGAACAATTTTAATCACAAATACACACATCACACTTGTATTATAAAAAACTACAGAAAAAAATTAAACATGTATAATGTAATTTGATAAAAATATAAGTGTCTCACCAGATGCAATAGATTTGGATGTTGAATTTAATGGAGTAAATACCGGGGCTGCTTCGAATACTACATAAGAAAAATGTTTTAATTATATATATTATATGTATGCATGTAAATAAATAAATTAATTTAAGTAAAAATATAATTTTAAAAAATATACCATTGGTGATGTTTGATAATGGTAGACTTTGAGAAGTATGCAACACACTTCGTCATTGATGTGAAACCTTGCCGGAATTATTGATGTTTTCAATCGGAATAAAAGAAGATCCAATAACAGGTGAAGGTGTACAATATCCTGTAAAACTAGAATGGAATATTAAAGATACAAAAAATATCAGTAAATGAAAAAAAATCATATAATACAAAAAAAATTAAATACATAAATGTATAAAACAAAAAACAAATTAATTAAAGGTGACAAAAAAATAATTATGAGCAATTTTGTTTTGCTTATATAAAACAAATAATAAATTAATGCAATTTTTTATATTGGGTTAAGAACAATATATCAAAAATTAGGCTTTAAAATCTATTAATGTAATTAATAATCAACTATATGAGATTAATTGGGCAAATATCATTTTAAACCCATTACACACAAATTCAGCCCAAGTTAAAATACACATTTACGGCCCAATTGTCTACACCATTAAAATAGCCCAAATATTTTATTAAGTATCAGAAGCCCAAATATCAGCACAGCCCACAAGCTTCTTCATAATAATGGGACGGTTATTATTTTGTCAACAAAATCGAACGGCTGTGATTAACTGGACGGTGTATAAAAGGAAAAAATGATCTTGTAGGGTTTCATTTGGGTCATTTCAGCACCGCCTCACACTTCTCTCCCTTCTTTTTCGCCGCCTTGTCTGAGAATCGATCAATATGTTCGATATCTTTCCTTGTCCGATCTATTTCCTAATTTTCATTTTTCCTGTTTTGGTTTATGTTTGAAATGATCAATTAACTTTCCAATTTTTCAAAGTCGAAAAGATTGGTTTTGATTTTCACAAGAACAGTTTCTAATCTTAGAAACAACTGTGAAATTTGAAATCTTTCTCCGATATTTAGTTCGATCACTTATGAAAAATGGATGATCGGCCTTGTTTTTTACCTATGGTGGAAAGGTACTACAAATTACATTTTGTATATTTAAGGTTTGATTTTTTTTTTTTTCTTAGCTGGACAAATCTGCGTTTTTTATGTTCATGCTAGAATTAACAGATCTGCGTTTTTTATGTTCTAATCTGAATCACTCGAATGGTGTGGTATTGTGTTAATGTCTATGATGTTCATTGTACAACTTTTACAAAGTCAGTTTTGTGTTTCAGTTAAAAACGAATGTGAAATTGTTATAATTTGACAATTCATAGGTATTTGATAGACACATGCATGAACTATGGTACTAAAAAGGATAATTGAGTGACTGGTTTGATATCTTTGAAATTAGGATTTCATAATCACACTGATTCATAGTAGAGCTCGACTTTGTTTTGTATACTAATTATGTATTATGCTCTAATTGTACCAATCAGCCTATTATTAGAAACAACTGTTATCATATGTAAACTTGATTTATAGTACACATACTAAAAAATATGTTTTTTAAGATCATTTGAATTGAAGATTAATCCGTAAGTACAATTTCAAAAGTCTGACCAACTCTTTCATTTTATTGCATGAGAATCATCGATATGAATCAAGGAACTTGGTTGAGTTGCAGAGTTAATAAGCACAACACAAAATGGGCATTGTTTTATAGGTAAGTGGTTTACAAAAACCAATTACTTATTAAAAGTTATATAATACTCAATTTATGAAATAATTTTTATATCATCTTCTCATATTATTTCTAACATCTTTTAAACTCTTGTTTACAGAAACCGAAGAAGCTAACCTACTATAGGAATCCGATGATAGAAGATTGAACTGTATAAGTACATAGTGGCAAGTATGTTCAGTGAACTCAAAAGGTAAAGATTTATCCGAAGTATTGGTTTGTTGAATTAAATAATTTCTAAGACTTCACACATATCTGATTATATAACTGTATTATATCATATTTGTCAACTACATGTTACAATTTTTTTTTTTAACTTACAGTAGCAGAAGGATAAAGCATGACATCCATTATAAAGGTATTTAAATTTTTTTTTGTTCATTGATTACTTGTACATCACAAACAGCAAAAAAGAAAACACAAAAAGAGATATCCACATATTATAATCAATCTTACTGCAAAATGTATCAAGTTCTAACATATATTTATGTACATGTGCGAGGATGATACTACTAAACATGAGGCCTACAATACTTGAAGAACAACACAGAAGTTAAGAGACAGAAGGTAAAACAGGTAAATCTCAAAAATGAAATCAATAGGTAAATCTTATACTAATGTGTTTGTACCTTTTTCTTTGGTTTTATTTTTTTTTTTTGGAATCAATCATCTGCTGTTGAATTCCTTGCAAAAATAAAACCAACAAAAAAATCACCAAATATTGCTAATCAATATAATCTTTTGGATGAAAAAGTCTGAAGTTTATAAATCGAAAGCAATTAGAAATAGATTACCTTGATCTTTGATTTATTCTTTTTTCCGCTGTTTGACTGTGCATGATTTCATTTTATTGGTTTCCGAAAGTATTCCAATATTTTTTCCTTCATATCATCTGGTTATTTGCTGGTTACACATTACAAAATCCAAAAAACACACTCTGTCTTTTAATTCCTGTATTCTGCTCGCGAAGAAAACAATTGTATGTATCTGTATTTATATTCTCGTGACAAAGATGATACAACATCGTGTGCAAAAAATAAGGGAAAAGGTAATGTTAGTTTACATTAGATAAGGCATAATCTTATAGGATATATTCACACAATAGTTTGTTTGAAAAAATTAAAACCGAATCTGGGATAATTATAGGAGATATGCTCACACTCGTAGGAGATATGCTCGCACTTCTATATATTTCACGATGATATGAAGTATCCTAACAAAAATAAGAATTCGAAATTGGCAAAATAATATTTACAAAAATAATCGCAATTTATTTTTTCTTTCAAACAAAAAAAATCGATAATAAATTATTATTATATATTAATTTGCTTGTAATATATTTTAATTAAAGTAGTTATAAAATTTGTTTAGTTATATTCGATAGGATTAACAATAGGAGGTTTATTACGTTAAATTTATTTCATAACTCGTTAGGAATAGTTAGTACTTCACAAGTATTTAGATGTTAGTTCACATAAGTACTTAGATATAATCTATTTAAAACAAACAAAAATATAAAACTTGCACATAATAAAAACGATTTAAACACACGTATAAATTCAAATGGGAAATCAACTTTATTAATAAGTCGATTGAAATCTCGAAAACTATGTTTTTCCTAGAGATTCAACCAAGAAGCAACATAAAGTTGCAATTATTTCTTCACGAAAACAAACAAACCAAACCATAATAAACAAAACCATCCAAGCAAAGTAAACATAATAAAACTGTCTTGTAATTCAAAAACCAAAAATCTAATTATTATTTCCTCCATCGGTAAAGAGTAAGTTCCCATAGTCATCAACTTTCGCCTTGCCCTTCTTGCTCGTAACGGATTCAGCTTGTCCAGCCTCGGGGTCAATAGCAAACTCATTCATCAAATTCCGTTTTGCATTGGATGTGTCACTAACTTGCTCAACAACTCGAACAGTCTTAAGCGGTGAAATAACATCCTCTTCATCATCGTCCTACTCAAAATAAAGTCAAGAATAAACTTGGAACAATTTAAACTTAACATATAAGTAAATATATTTAAATTTTAATTATAAGTATTTATTCTAACCTTAGTAGCTTCCTCCCTTTGTAAAAGGGTCAAAAAATCAGAATCCTATATCCATAAAGCATCATAATTAATTTTCACAAAAGGAGTATAATTAATTATACCCGAAAGGAGTATCGTTAAATCTAATTACACAAACTTACATCATTCTCTACAACCCAATGGTTGTACTTGGAAACCAAATTTGGATCAAGAATAACCCTCAAAACGGAGAAAGTAGATGAATAGCCCTTTTTTTTATTATTATTTGCTTTGATCCGGACCTTGAAAAGAAAGGTTCTCCCAACCAAGTCCTCTAGAACATCCGACAGCTCAAAAAAAATTTTATTCTACCAAAAAAAATAATAATAATTATAAAAATTATAAATAAAATGTAATTTTGAATTAAAGCATATATATATATATTTTAATAAAAGTCACATTTAGCACAGAAACTTCAAGTTTTAGAAGCTCACAAGACTTTTCAATCATCCTTTCACACTCTCTATCCAACACATGAAAACAGCACTTGCAGTAGAATCAGCGACTCCAAATTGAATCATGTATAAAAAAAAAAATCAACATTGTAAACTATTACTAATAATATGCGAAAAGAAAAACATAAAAAATGTTGTTCCAACCGTGTAATGCCACGTGTGTTGGTGCACTTGGTGCAATGCATATCACCATCTTCAATATCCATCTTGCTATTGCATCTTTTGCAAGCAAGGTACCACCAATTATCAATAACAGAGTCGATTGAGGCACAAACCCAAGTATCCATATCCTTTAAATAAAAACATTAAATTTGTAAGCATAAACAAAATCGGAATGTTATTATACAAAACCGGTATTATAAGTACAACATCGGAATATTTATATTATACTACCTCTTCAGTCTCATGGATAGAATCAACAGAGCTAACGATGACATCACCATCC
This sequence comes from Striga asiatica, assembly GCA_008636005.1. Classification (NCBI taxonomy): domain Eukaryota; kingdom Viridiplantae; phylum Streptophyta; class Magnoliopsida; order Lamiales; family Orobanchaceae; genus Striga; species Striga asiatica. Next base: position 245,343 of record BKCP01006815.1, on the reverse strand, counting down.
TCAAGTCCTTGAACTTCACTCTTGACAACTAAAGAACTATTCGATCTAAGCTTCACACCTTTGATTTTGCTAGTTGACATCCTACAAAAAAGATATTTATTTAAAATATAATATATAAATATATATCCATAACCATAATGTAAGACATAAATTTAAAAATTATTTACTTTTCCAGAAAGACTTGAACTTCGGGAATATCATGAACACCAATCAAATGTGTGACATCCTTTGAAGTTGTTATTTGAACTTCACCTAATGAAGAAAAAAGTAATCGTTAAGCAATACTCGTAATTTAAAATTATAATTATATAAGTTTCATGTTTATTTTTGAAAAATAAAAAATTAAAAATAAATTACCATTCCAAGGCTTTGCACGACACATTTGTATTACCAAGACAAATGAATGATTGGCTTCCACATAGTAATTCTCGAAAGCAATAAATTGATCCACATACGCTCCCCCAAACGGTACATGTCATGGTAAGTCCACTAAAAACAATAAAATAAAATAAATTTAATAAGAAGCTATAAAACCGAGTGCAACTTTGAACAAAATAAATCGAAACAACTAACCCCAAATCCATAAGACTGAAATTAATCATTTGGGTCGGGCCACTCTTCACATTTTTGATTTGAATTGGATGGGTCTCCATCACCAAGCCAATAACATCTACACAAGATAAATTTTATTTAAATCTATTAATATACATCAATTCATAACTAAAAAATTTAAACATAATAAATAAGTAGATTCTTACGAATATAATTTTTTTTTTTAGGACTTACCAAACAAAATTGCTTCGTCGACGTTATCTATATCACGCACAGTGAGAAATTCTCTAAAAGAGAATCGATAGAGTGGAAATGAGGTCTTTAGCTTATAGAATTCGGTTCTCCTATGAAGAATGATCCGAAATTTGCCAATAGTTGATTTGTAAATGCCTATGTTACTCTCCACTTGATAATGATTGAAGGCATAAGCTTCTCCATCCTTAAGCTCCAATGAAATGAGATATGTGAACGGGCCTTGTGAGACCGGTTATCCTATCACCCTAAAAAAACGAAAATAATTACAATAATCTATTTGAAAAAAATAAGCACAAAAATTAGTAAAAATAGAACATTGTGACAAACCTCATTATCATGGAAAATTAACTCAAGCACTTTCTTGTTAGAGAAATTCTCGGAAGTTCTTTGAAACATGTGAATAATACGAATCTTGAGGAATGGCCTATTGGACCTCTTGATATCCTTGATCAAACCCCATGTTTGAGTCATTTTCTTACGATATGCTTTGTGTGTGTTGAATACAAAATAACGTAATGCATTGGTCTTTTTATAGTGAAAATTACGTAATTAAATTTGTTAAGTAGATAAATATCAATATTTTTTTCAGATTTAGTTATCTAAATTTAATATTCTTTTCGATATTATCAATTAGTTGTATTTTATTAGGATACTATACTATTAATATTTATTAATAGATAATTGCAAGTATGTCGTTTATACACTTAAACGAAAAAAGATATCACAATTGTTGTTAGCATAAAAATATATCTTCTTTGCTCTAAGTTTTCATCTAGTCTAATATGCACATATTAATAAATATTGTCTTAGCATAAATAAATAGCGTACAACCCTTCATATCCCATTATTAGTACATATATTACCAGTTTACTGTCACAGATTTATTAGGACACCTATTTGTTAATTAGATTATTGCAAATATTATTGCATATTCACTCGTAAATCTAAAGTCATTTATTATGTTAATTAGATAATTGCGTTTATATTGTAAGATTTAAGACGATATTTGAGTGCAATTTTTTTTTAATAAAAGCGTGTGTGCGTGATTTTAGTGTGGAATGAGTATGGAATGAATTTTTAAGATATCTACAATAAATTGACAAAAGAATCTGACCAAATCTTTAAGAGTTTACAAAAAATCGGATTGTAGAAATTGATAAGTCCAAATAGTCTCAAATCCATGCATAAAATATCCAACATCTAAGATATCTATAATTAATTGACAAAAAAATCTGACCAAATCTTTAAGAGTTTAAAAAAAAAATCGGATTGTACAAATTGATAAGTTCAAAAAGTCTTAAATCCATAAATAAAATATCCAACAAAATCGAATTCATTTTACGCTACTTAAATTTGTTAAGTAGATAAATGCAAATACTGTTTGAAATTTAGTTTTCAATTCGAATTGTAAAAATGCAAATTGACTATCACAAGTACTCTTATATTGGATATCGGATATTTTACATAACAATGAACTTACCCTTAATTGTATCGAATAAAAAAAGTGGTAAATTTGAATATAATGAATATGTTATGTTTTAATATGAAATAGGCAAATATTTATTAGGATGTTTGTTGCATAACATCTACTAACATATATCTAAATATAAATTAGTAATAAAAAAATATGTGGTAATTTAGAAGTCATTATCTATTCATATGAAATTTGAAAAAACCGATATATTGAATCTATTATAAATTTCGAAAAATTGGTAATGACAAACAACATTTAGGTTTTAATATTAATTAGTTTATTTATATTATACCAAAATTTAGTTGATAATTATAGAGATCAGTGAGATCAATTTAAATACAATAATAATTGCTTAAGCATGAAATCGAATCGAATTGAATAATAAAAGAAAACATGATACTCATAAAAGTCTCAAAATATAAATAAATATTATCAAATCCTATCAGTGCCATGGAATAAAATTATTAAACAACTCGAATTGAAATTTTAATATAACAATTTCATAATTCTTAAGAAATCTATGCAATAATCTTCATAATCTCGGAACCCTCATTAGTGATGAGGAAAATTTCCATCGTACGTGAATACATTTGTCTTTGGATGAAGCACAAGCATCCATCTGTGGCCGGTTGTATTGATCCTCTGATTATTGAATTCAACATTGTAGTTGTGAATTGGATAAACTTTGCCTTCTTTGAACACATCTCGATATAATCCCATGCTTCGAGAACGGATGATGCCATTTATGCATGAACCCTACAATAAAAAATTATACAATTAACTAAAATAATTTATATAAATATGTATGTTAAATAAAACAATTGAAATGCTTACATTTTCATCATGAAACAGGATTTGAATATTGTTCTTGGACTGCAGCTCGAAATTCGATTAAAAAATGTTTACTACTCTTAATGTCAAATACGGTTGCGTGGCCCTATTGACGTCCCCGAGTGTACCACAAAATTGTGCCATTTCATTTTTTTATTTTTTTTTTCTTTTTCTGTGTATCTCGAAATCTGTATGTGTATTTTTTTCTATGCACGTTGGAGGAGATGATATGTATATAGATAGGATTTTTTCTCTGTAATTTTGGTTGTTGGGTCAGTGTATTTATATAGATAGGATTCTATTAATTTTTGGGTTAGTTTTTTGTATTAAGATAGCTACAAATAATTGGCAAAAAAATCTCACCATATCTTTAATCAGCGACGGCATAGGCAGAAATCAGCGAAAAAGAAGCAACAAAAAAATTCGAATGCTAATTTGTACCTGCCGGCGGGCTTATTCATGTTTTCGCAAAAAATCCTGCTCGTTATATTAAAAATTTAGTCGAGAATTGAAATCTTTTTTTTTGCAGATTTTCTAGATTTTCTACTTGATTTTTTCAAACAATTGTCATTCCCTCTTATATATTAATAGATAGACTAAAAGTTTACTTAAAATGTTCACAATCATCCACAAACCAAAATTTCACGCCCAATTTCTTTCCCCCGCCGAAACTAAAGTATAGAACCCTACTTTTTCAATTTCATTTCCCGCAAGCCGCAAGCTCTAGGAGATTAATCTTCGGCCCATCGGAAAATTGAAAAGAATTTGAAAAATCCCGCAACCCGCGGTCGGAGATTACATTCGGCCCGAATTATCTTCCTCGTCTCCGTGCTAAATTCATGGTCGTCCTCGTATTTGTTCTGTAGAAGCAACTTGCAGCCGGCGAGAAAAGCTGCTTGTCACGCTTGAAGACATGTAAATTCTCTCTACCTGTTTGCTGAGACAAACCAATTTCAATCATTGTCCTTATATTCTGCTTTCTTATCCTATAAACCATCTGCTATGTATATTAATTCTGTGTCAGTTTACTTGTTTTCGTTCTTTTGTGAATCTCGCTTTAGATTTATGGGTGCTGTATTTTTTAAAATTTTTATCTCCTATGGGGTCTTTATTTTTTCTTTTCTGATTTCGAAAGCCGAAGTCTTTACTTATTAGTGTGTCAAAATTCGGAGGTTATTATTTTGGATGCCGACAAATGATTTGGTTAATTATTGCCGATGAATTCTACTGTTTGCCTTGTTTGTGGGATGGAATTTGTAGTGTGAAATTAAATGAATCTTTTTGTATCTTCAATCCATTTGTAGCCCTATTCTGCGCAATGTTGTGAAGATCAATGCACGCACAACCTTTTTTTTCTATAGTAAATTTATGAGAATGTAAGGGACTGTTTGTTTGATTAGTGGCACATTTGTTGGTAGACTCAATTTTAACTTTGCTTCTTGTATTTATGTTTCTGTATTTGCTTCTGTTAATCATGATTTGTTTTGCCTCTTTCCCTGTTCTGCTTCGTCTTCCCTTTTTAACAAATACTGAATCATTCTGAATATATTGACGTAGACTTATAATGAAGAAGAAGAGGCCAAATAGATGTAAAACTGAACAATTTGCTAAGGCTAGTTGAACAGCGACTTCAATCCAGATGACAAGGACAATTTAGCAGTAAAGACCAGTAGACACTAGATGTACCTAAGGATTGCTTATTTAGCATTGTCCTTCGGCTCCCCCTTGAGTTCTTCGTGATCTTGTGGTTTGACAACAAGCCAAGGTATAAAGTCATCAACAACCCCCATTTCATGAACCTCTAGTTGGTCAACAGAAGAGGCTAAAGAAAACTGGGTAAGTTGCATGCACAATCTCATACTCTAAAATCTAATTGTTAAAATGAATAAAATTTGATTATATAGTTATTTATTGGTATATGTAAAGACTTGATGATATCAAGTAGAAAAAAATATTCTGAACAAGGCGTTGAGAAGAGTGCACAAGGTATATTTTTTGAGGTTCTTAGCCATGCATCTGGTTATGTAACGGGTTATGGGTATGGCCCGAGGCCGCCAAGTAGATGTAAAGCATATGACTCGTATGGCCAACACTTCCAGAAGGAACTACTAGAGGCACAAGAAAAGTTGCATGAATCAGAATTTCAAGTGATTGAGCTTAAGGAGCAAGTTAGTGATTTGAACAACCAACAACAAGAAGGTGCAAGTATCGATGAACTTATGACTTTCATGGTTGCCATTGGGAACAAAATCTTACCTCAAACATTACATTTATGTAATAAGTTTCATGTTAGTCATGTGCAAAATTACTTTAGTGTCCTACTCTTCATATTTTAGTTACTATACATTGATTTGGAAAGCTTAAACATACAGGCGAGCATTTTTTTGTGTTGCTACTTGGATTTAGCGAGAAGAAGGTCCTGAGGCTAGTGTTTTTGAGGTTGATATATTCAAGACACTCTATCACGAGATATGTCAAGTTAGAAAAGTGATACAATGGGATTTATTATATTTTTTATTAAAGTACTTTTGCTTTGTTTTTTTATTGTGTTTGGAATATTTTGAGATTGTTAGTTCGTTTATTTATGTTTTTAAATTGGCAAAATTCCTATTATTGTTGTTTTTTAATTTATCATTTAGCACATATTACCATCACATATTAATTATAATTTCATCAATTAAATGAGCTTAATGATTAATGGTGCTATGAGTGTTTAGTGTCACGATATAATTGTTTTAAGTGATGAAATATTTTGACACTGTATTTTTCTTTCATGACATAATTGTTTCAAGTGACGATAGATTTTGTCACTGTACTATCTATTTTATCACAAATACAATTATCACTAAATATCTACAATTAATTATAATTATTATATGTATAATATTGACAAATTTTAAATTGTCATTAAAAATAATTTTTTATGACAACATGTAATTGTGATGTATTTGTTTGGATTTGTCACCATACAAAATTTTAAGATGACAATAAATTTTGTCACTAAATATTTATCTTTTCATGACAACTTATGTTGCCATGAAAAAATAACTCTTTCATGACGACCAATATTTTGTAATTATAAAATAACTCTTTCATGACGAATTATATGAAATATGACGTTTTTTTATAACGAAAACGCCACAAAGATATTCGTCAGTGAAATTTTATAAATTCGATAAAATAATAAAATTCGTCACTAATAAATAATATTTAGATGACAAATTTAAGTTTTCGTCATTTAAAACTTGTCTGATTATGACAAAATAATCATTTATGTGGCAAAATTTTCATAATAAATGTGACGAAATTATTGTCATGAAAGATGACCAAATAACATGATAATACTTATAAACGTCATTAAAAGTGAAAAATTTGGTAACAAGTTCAAAATTTGTCACATAGACCTATTATGACGCGGCTATGGTGACGATCTCTGTGACGATAAAATTTGTTTTCAATTTACTTTTGTGACGAAAAATAAGGTTTACATGACGAATTTTATCGTCATGTTTTCTGAAATTTCTTGTAGTGTCCATATGTTCTGTAATTTAAAAAAAAAATTGAACAAAACACTGAGAAATCCAAGTAAAACAAAGAAATTATTTTGGATTCAACAAAGCCGATTTTGGGGTTCATTTTTTTGGAGATCGATTTTAATCTTAGAATTGAGGAATGTGTGAGGAGGAGAGGTTTTTGGGGATTCAACAAATTTTCGGCGGAGGGCACCGAAGAGGTTGACGTGCTTTTCTTCGGCGTGACTAGCATGAGTGGTGATGGGGATTGGGGGAGCAATCGACCGGTTTTGCGATTTTGGAGGTTTTGAGGGAGATGAGTTTCTTCTTNGGAGGTGAAATTTTAATTAATTTAAGGGAAAATGACATGGAAAAAATGAAAGTGGCCACGTCAGTTAATTTGCGGAAATCAGTCCACATCAGCTTAGTCAACATTGAAATTTGCCAACTCAACAACTTCTAATCGAATTCCGGATAGTTCTCAGAGAGTACGAACTTGTACGCTTCTACAGCCAAGATAATGTCCATGTTCCTCTTATCATCATTATAATTGGGACCAGTAAGTTGATTTTCTTTTAGAATGACAGAAAGCGGATTGAAAGACATGATGAATGAAGTCTGAGAATCACGAAAAATTTTACTAATTATATACAATTTGAGTCTAAACATTAACATTGATATCCTCAGATATTATTAATCTAAATTTGTCGACATCTCAAAACATCGAGAGGAACGCATGACGTCATAGGGCGACTCTACACACTCAACATTTGTAGGAAAAGGGTATTCAATAGCTTATTAATTTCTATAAGCCAAAACACAGTTCATGGCGAACGAAATTGATAGTTGATTCCCTTTTGTCCATGCAACAACAAGTCAGTGACTCACATAAGGGAGGATAGCTCTTGTCACACTCTAAGTGTAGCAAGGTCGGGTCAAAGTGCAACATGTCCCTTTTCAAGACCAACTAGTCGATATCTTCACAAAGTCACTATCGAAACAATTCTTCACGAAGCTTCGGGCACATCTGCATGTTCTACCGTCACCTATGCTCGAATTGTGGTGGGGACTGAAAGCCACGATATTGAAGTCCAACACAAGAAAATCAATACAAAAGCCCACAAGGAAATTAGCACATGAGCATTACTCAAGTTTTCCTCTCATTAGCTCATTTTTTACTTGCACCCATTTTTGTCCTTGCATGGCAGCATGCATGAGCTGTCATGCCTCATCCCAGATTCCTTTTGGATGTCTTCTAGCCATTGATCTCATTGTTACCGATAGATTGAGTTGTAGCCCTAGTTTAGGTCTTTGACTAGTAGCTTTTGGTAGCTCCATTGTATTTGAAAATTACTGAGCAAACTTTATGCAACGTTGAAGAATTTCTCGTTGTCTTCTTCTTTTTTAGCTTATAGTCATTAATGGCGGTCAACATTTTAATAGAACCCTCGGTTCTAGTTTCGCTGAGCTTAGGATTTAATTCGTAGTTGTCCGTAATTTGCATGATTTTGACAATCTTCACCAAGTCACTGTTAGAATATCACTTGTGAGTTGTCCCACATCATTTATACATGGAAAATAGACCCACCTTATAAGTCTAATGGGTTACTCCTCCTTCCACCAATTGGTTTTGGGATGGAACTTCACTATGGTGCACCTAGGCTCACCCTCTTATGGTGTGCTTCTAGTGGGACCACACCCTCTTCCCCCGATTATATAAATTTAATATGGTATCAGAGTCGGTTCTATTGGGTCCGTGCGATGAGGTACCCGTTTTCCAGCCTGTTTCTAGTAGGGCTTGGGTCTACGTACCCATTTTATGGGAGCCTGTTTCTAGCAGGACTTGGACCCACATACCCGTTTATGGGAGTCTGATTCTAGTAGGGGCTTGTGGCACCCAACTCTGTATATGAGCTTGGGATTCTTATTAAAACTCACAAGTGAGGGGGCGTGTTAGAATATCACTTGTGAGTAGTCTCACATCGTTTATACATGGAAAATAAACCCAACTTCTAAGTCTAATGGGCTACTCCTGATTCTACTAATTAGTTTTGGGATGGTACCTCACTATGGTGCACCTAGGCTCACCCTATTATAGTGCGCTTCATCTGGTGGGACCGCACCCTTTTCCCCCAATTCTATAAATCTAATAGTCCCAATACCTTTATCCTGCCACTAATGTTAAGTCTACCTTATTTGATGAATTTTTTAAATTAATATACTAAGTTTGATGTCCGCCGAAAATGTGGACCTTTGTTAGAGGATACCAATATAATGGACTTAAAATGAAATTTTGTCCATGCATCCCATACACGCATGATTTAATATTTAGAAATGAATCGAGTCGAGTTGAATAATAGCTTTTATCGAGCAAAGATGAATTTTTTTTCACTGTTGCACGAGTTCAACAAACCATGATTTTCAAGATTTGGCTCAGCTCCATAAAAATATACAAATGTTTGATATAGGCTCCAGAATTTTATGAGCTTGAATTTTCACTATAAAAATCTATTCAAATTTCTCAACTTGGGTCAAATCAGCTTGATATTCGCTCGAATTTAGCTCGATTTAGGGTATTAAAGTAATTTACACTTATATCCAAGTTGCACGTTAAACACTCGAGCTTGTGAAATATATGCTGGAGATGAGCTCTAGTTCGGGTCATCGAACAATAGGAAAAGAAGGTTTCACCGTAAAGGATCAGATTTTCAGCTCGTTAGCAAGTAAGGTTCGAGGTGTTCGAGTTTTGGTCGAGCCCTAACTCGAGCCGTTCTTAATTCGTTAATTTGAAGCCCTTATGAAAGGAGTGCTATGTTTCAAAATTCTGTCGAGTTTCACTGTAATTAGACCAAACTCCTAATTTTTTTAAACATAAAATAGAGGGGAAATGAAGGAGAGATTGAGGAAAGAGTCCAAGAAGGTGCACATGGCGTTAGGTAGACAGTTACAAACTGCTCATCTCATGCTTCCTCTAAACAGTAACTGACCATTTCTTTTCACTTCACCGTGTCTTGACCTTACCAAAAACATTTCACGACACAATATTGTCTCATAAAGTACAAATTGTAACAACCTCTATATAAACCCATCGAATTACCCGCAACATGCATTCACATTTTTCACTCATTAATGTCATTTGCTTAAAAGGAAGAAAAGAAATTGAAAAAATGGGCATATACTTAGCCACTATCTACTTGATCTTGCTCAACTTTTCAGCTTCGTTTGCCAACATCACAAACACGACTGTATCCAACGAGGCAGAAGCATGTGTCGATGCTAACATCGTTTTAAGCTTTAATTTCTACATTAACAGTTGCCCTGAAGCCGAACCAATCGTTTTCTCTTGGGTTGAAAAAGCGCTTTCCGATGACCCGAGAATGGCTGCCTCTTTGCTTCGTCTCCATTTTCACGATTGCTTTGTCAATGCAAGTACACATTTTCTTACTTCCATTTTATTTATGTTTGTGAAAATTAAGGTTAATTAAATGCGAATAATTTATTTTTTTTTGTTTTAATTTCAGGGATGTGATGCGTCGGTGTTACTCGACGACACGTTGGGTTTCGTTGGGGAGAAAACCGCGGCTCCAAACGCGAACTCCTTAAGGGGATTTGAAGTAATAGATGCCATAAAAGCTGATCTTGAATATGTCTGCCCTCAGACAGTGTCTTGTGCTGATATTCTTGCTATTGCAGCTAGAGATTCTGTTGTGCTGGTAAGTGGTTAACTTAATTGCATGTGCATGCAAATTAAATTGTCTCTTTTCATCATTTTTTTTTTTTTTTTACTTTGACATACTGAAATTGGTGATAAATTAAGTACAATCATCAATGTTTACACAACATTTGGCATTAGTTATTACTCTAATTGAATAGATTTTGAATTTTAGTTAGCTTATTAAAATGGGATTTTTCTTTTATAGTATTATTATTAATTTTTTTTTTGAATTTTTTAGTCAGGTGGGCCTGGATGGGAAGTGGAAATGGGCAGGAAAGATAGTGTGGGGGCCAACAAAGCCGCAGCCAACAGCAATATACCTGCTCCTAATTCTGATTTATCAACATTGTTGTCAAAATTCCAGAATCTTGGCCTGTCACTCCAAGACATGGTTGCACTTTCTGGTAATTGAATAAAACCCAGTTTTNGAGCAGGCGCGCACACCATGGGAAAAGCCCGATGCTCGACATTTGCCGCTCGTCTAAACAACAACAACAACACGAACGACATTATTTCCGATAATGCCCCTAACGTCAACCTCGAATTCCTACAGTCACTCGAGCAGCTATGCTCGCAACCCAGTGCTGGCTCGACCCTTGCCGACCTCGACCACAGCACGCCCACGACTTTCGACAATCAATATTACCTCAATCTTCTCTCAGGCGAAGGCCTTCTTGGGTCCGACCAGGAGTTGCTGAAGGAGGGCCCGCGTGGCATAATCGAGCTCTACGCGGATGATGTGGACGTGTTTTTCGAGGATTTTAAGAAGGCTATGCTGAAAATGGGGAGCCTGCTGGGGAGTGGAGGGGCGCCGGGAGAAATTCGTAGAAATTGTCGGGTTGTTAATTGATTCGTGGTGATGACGTTAAATACGAGCTGCATTAATTGTGCTTGTTTGTTTGTTTGGTGATTGCTTGTTGTTGTTATCTATGTTGGAGTATTGTTGTTGGTATTATTATGTCGTGAAGTTTTTAATGTTTGTGGTGGAATGTAATGTATGTCTGTTTCTGGCTTATGGTTATGGAATTATGTTTCATTTTAAGCACTTTTACGTACATGTTTACTATATTTTTTGGAAATTTTAGCAAAGAATGTGATATTTTAAATGTAAAGTTAAATAAACTATTAATATAATACAATCAGAAATAAATAACAAAAATATATTACAAATCAACCATTCATATAAACTATAAAAATTAGTATATTTGAAAAAAACAATCATAAATACGCAAAATAAAAAGAGATTTGTAGGTGTGTGATGTAATCAAGGACCTAGTATTGGTAGAAATTTAAATAAGACATGGAGTCATGGACATGTAATTAATCTGATGTTGTAGAAACTTACTCACGGTGTCTCAAATGAAGGAATGTACAAAACAAGGTAAACTACACATACCAACAAGAGGATGCAATTGGATTCCCGTTACAAATCATTATCTACCAATCAAAAAATGAAATATGGATCCATCTCATACTTTTAGTAATTTTTTTCATTAAAAATCAATCATTAAAATACAATTATATATAAATTTTATAATTCATTCACTCAAATATTTATAAATGTCAAAATTTACTATTTTTTAAATCACGTGACTTTATATTGAAGATATCATTAACTCTCTCAGTATATTTGTTTAAACAATGAAAAACAAAAATAAGGGTGGATTTTGTTACAATAATGGATTGGGCTTGATTAATTCACATTGGACTTATTCACTTTGCATTTGATAGAATAAGGCTCATTAATATGTTTGGCTCAAGTGGATAACTATACTTAAAATGCAATATTATATTTTTGCCTTGCGTATTGAATTAAATTTGCAAGTGTTGCCCTCAATGTGAAAAATGATAACTGGTGGTATAGTTTTGTATATTTTTGTTGTTATTTTATGTGTTTTTAAGTGTCTTATTTGTGGTCGTTTTAATTTATTTTAAGTTTATCCTGCCCCATTGTAGCGCCCCTTTCGATTTATATGATTTCTTGCACTTATTTTAATTATCTACATTATGTGCTACTATTATTTTATTTTATGTGCAAAGATTGAATATTATCCTTATATACATGGTTTGACTTATAAACTGATTGCTTGTATTTTATTTTATTATTGCTTGCTTCTATTTCATTATATTTCTGCTTGCCTTGGATTATTATAAATTACTCGTTTTGTGTAATTGCTCTCGTTGAATTTAATTGCTTGTCTTTATGTGTTAGTTAGATCGTTCGGCGAATTTCAGTTTAATCGCGTAGATTTATTTTCGAGCTATTTGCGTTTCATCTGGACCTTGGAGGTTATTTTATTCAGCCCAAGTATCTCTAACAATCGGCCCAAATTTATGTCAAAACCTGACCTTCCTTTTAACCCAACACATTCGGCCCAATAAGCATACTTTGGCCCAAGTTTTTGTTTGAATTTCAAATTTTTGCCTTAGTTTGATGAGGAATATTTTTAGCTATCAATTCCCCCTCATGACCGGTCAAAGCCTTGATTTACGCCTTTATTTTGGTATTAAAAATATCTCATTATTCTTCCCTCAATATCTCAACTGGTATTCACCGTCCTCCTTTTACTACTCACCGCCCCCTTAATTACTTTTTTACCCTTAACCTTTTTGTGATTCTATTTCTCTAAACCGTTTATCTCTCTAAAAACCCGAACATTCAAAGCGCGATTCGACAACCGAAAAAATTCCGAAAAAATGTCGAAAAAATTCTACGGCATGGGCAAAGCATTAATCTCCGGCAAGGTAATTTTTTTTTTTTACTACGTAAATTATTTAAAATTATATTTTTTTTAAATTCTGCCCGGCGTCCGGTCGTCGGTTCTGGACGCCGGCCGTCCGGTCGCCGGTTCCGGACGGCCGAAAAATCGGTCGGAATCGCCGGCCGAACGGTTAAAACACCGTTCGGAACCGGCGACCAGTCGAGACAAAAACCGATCGGAATCGGGGTCTGGCCGGTCTGAACCGGACCGGCCCCGCCGACCGGAATTTTTTTTTTTTTTGTTTTTTTAAATAATAATTATAATAATAATTAATAATAATAATTATTATAATTATTATTAGAAATAATTATAATAATAAATTTAGTTAATTATAATAATTCTAAATTATAAATTATAATAATTATAACAATTTTGTAATAATAATTATAATTAATTTATAATAATAATTATAAATTAGAATTAATTATAATAATTTTAATAAAAAATTCTAATAATTATTATAATTAATAATAAAAATTTGTAATAATAATTATAATAAAATTAATTATAATAGCAATTAATATAATTAAAATTAATTTCAATTAATAGTAATAATTTGTAATAATAATTATAATTACTTATAATAATTATTATAAATGTGAACAATAATAATTATTATAATAATTAAAAATTATAATAATAAAACGTATATTGATTATTATAAAAATCAATTGTAATGTATTTTAATAGTTATTATAATAATTATTACATATGTAAAAAGTTAATAATTATATTTATGATTCAGGGTGTTAGCAGAGCTGGACAGTCTAATGTCAGGGACGACGACGAGGCGTTCGATGACTATTATGATGGTTCTGGCACCCGACACACTAGAACTCGGGGTGTCCATGCGTCTGTTCGTCGGGACAGACAGGCGATGATCGATGAGGCTCGGAGGGTACAGCTTCGTCAGGCTGGTCAGAGTTCGAGACCCCCTGCACCTGTGCGAGATGGTCCGCAGGGATATCATTTTGAGGGCCAGCCAGATGGTTCGCGACCCCACGGACTCCTTCCGTACGGTGAGCATGGATTTTATTATCCTGGGCAGGCAGGCAGTTCGATGCCCCCGGCACCAGGACCGTACGATCAGTCGCGATATCCTTTTCCCCGCTACGTAGGGAAGTCGATACCTCCTCGCGCACGCGTACCATTACCTTATGGTCAGCGGGGGTTTGCTGATGAGTTGTACGGCGAGAGGGAGGATGGTCCAGAGGAGTGTGATGACTCGGACGACTCCTCTGATGACTCGGACGACCACGCACAGCCTACGGGTCCTAGCCACCCTCGTCCTCCTGTATAGCCTGTTCGTCCGGTACAGCCGATTCTGAGGCATGTTCGTCCGGTACAGGCTTTCGTCCTACACAGCCTGCTCCTCAACAACGACAGGCTGGGGGCGTTTTGGCCCCGCTGCATCCTCATCAGGTAATAATTTACGTATTTATTGTTGTTTTCATCAGGTAATAATTTACGTATTTATTGTTGTTTAACATAAATTGTTTTGACTTAATCATAACAAATTATCGGTACTATTAGAAAAGTATTATCGGCTTGCTCCTCAACTACGGTATAATTATTTTGTAATTTAGAGGAACCATACAATTAATTAGTTAGAAAATTATTATAATTATTTTTATTATTGTTATAATCAATTAGTAGTAATGTTTAGGGGATTAATTAGTTTAAAATTGTCATTATAGTTTATTAATGTAAAATGTAACGGTTGTACATTAATTGAAAAAAAAGAACGGGAAACTTATGAAATATGTTTTATTAAATATATTTTATTTAATGCATCTGCCAGCAAACCTACATATACAGATATGTTGTATTGTAATGCAGGTACTAGCAAACGAGCTAGGACCGATGATGATGCACCTTGGATCGTTAAAGGCCCAGTGGACGGTGGGCCCATTGATGGGAGTGTCATCCCTAGCTTTCTAGGGCACGTCGCCTCCCGCATGTGGAGTGGCCAGTTGAGGGGGCTGCTAAAATGCCACAACAGACTGAGAGCGGTCGAGAATCTGATCGACGGTACCGGGCTGTCACATCTGGCTGACTCCATGCACATCCACTTGGACACCCCACTCATTTCTGTGTTTGTGGAGCGATGGCAGCCGGATACTAACTTGTTTCACCTGCCTTTTGGTGAGATGAGCATCATGCTGCACGATGTCCGTGCCATTTTGGGCGTTCCTGTGGAGGGAGCCGTGGTCGCTGAGGACCCGGATTCAGACGCCTGCCATGGGCTCTGCATGTCGATACTTTCGGTCAACAAGGGCGAACTCATGAGTTCGTTCTGGCAGCGTGGTTCGGTGACCGAATCCTCCATTGTGGGGGCCTTTAGGAGGAAAGGCCGGCCGGCTAGGGATGAGGCGGGTGCTTGGATGTGGGTGATGCTGGCTACCACATTGTTCGTCGACAAGAGTGGTAGTAGAGTGACCCCCAAGCTCCTGCACGAGGTGCTCGCCGGCTTGGATTTGATTGGGGGTTACTCCTGGGGATCGGCTACGCTGGCATACCTGTACAGACAGCTCGGTATTGCCAGTCGAGGGGACTCTGCCCAAATGTCGGGCTGCGGGGCTCTTCTGCAGTCTTGGATATATGAGTATTTCCCCGATTTCCGACCCCAGGGGCGTCTGCCCATCGGTCCTGACTGTTTTGCACGGTCTCGCTCGTGGAGCGTAGGGAATGCGCCAAAGACAGAGAATCGGCTCACAGCCATCCGTCGACGCCTCGACAGACTCACTGCCTCCGATGTACGTGAAGTTATTTTATTTAAATTTAGTTACCCGTTATTTAAAATAATATAATTATTTTTATAAATGCTTTTATGCAATTGTGAACAGGTGCAATGGTTGCCATACGGCAGCTCCAGCCCAGATTCGATAGAGCCGAGGACTCTTTATAGCGGATTGATTCGATACCGCGATGTCGTCGAGTCGTACTTGCCTGCGCGGTGTCTGCGTCAGTTGGGATATGTCCAGACTGTCCCTCCACCTATATACCCGCCAATCAGTGCCGTACGTGCTTGGGAGTCTAGGAACTACAGGGTTGATCATTCTGAGGCTGGTGCAGTAGGTTGCTGGACCCAGTTCCCGATTTCTAGGATGGTCAACACCGTCACCCCCACCGCACATGATCGCGGGGAGGCGACTGAGGATTACATGGAGTGGTACAGTCGGGTTTCCCATCCGACTGTCATGGGCGAGGACCTAGCGGACGAGACCGAGATCCCTACGCGTGTCAATACCTCATATGTAAGTTGGTTACTAAATTTTAATTAATGTTATTTCATTACAATACATTTTCTTTAATAAATTTTAGTCATATTTTTTTATTCTTCCATTTTTTTAGTGGGTGAACCGTCTTTTGGGCATTACACGTGACATGCAGCGGGGTTGCGAATGTTCCGATGGCGGCAGAAGTCGAAGGAGATTTAGCTAAATTCAAGTTGGATTACGACAATGCCAATGATGATGTAATGCATGTTTTTTTTTAAGTATTATTGTAAAACATTAAGTTGAATGATTTTTTTGTTATTTATTATATGTAAATCATTAAGTTGGATGTTTCATATTAAAAATGAAAAAATCGCGAGAGTCGTTTAAAGGAGCAAAAAGTCGCCCAAAATGCCTCTTAAGAACCGAGACAAAATGTCTCTCAAAATCAACAACAACATTCAGATAGGTGGCAAATATAGTTCGATAAACATGTGTTTTTAACAAGAACATTCAAGAAGGTTTATTTTGAACAGTATACCACAATTGCAACCTAGCCTGGTACTGATCCTCCCAACCCACAACTGATCGATCTCGGCAACGGGATCACATGGGTTCAATAGGCGGTAGTGGACAATCAGGAGTCAAATCTAAACGAATGTAGTGTTCTACGGTACCAAGATGGCAAATGGCAATCTCACGACATGGTCCTCTAGCCGATGATCGTGCAATGAGAGGCAACACTATGATGCTGAAGAAGTTGTGCTGCCCACCTTGAGGACCAGAGCCCAACAGAACGACAACTACATTAAATAGGGTCGCAACGGCATAGAGGTCCTGCGGAACTTCGAACCATTGTTCTCGTCCACAAGCGCCGTTCTCCCACCTTACTCGATGAAGTCCAGTGTCGATATCTCTAAAATAGATGTACTCGTACAATCCACGGTGGCTGTCGACCTCCTTCGCAATAGCTTCTCTTGCCTCTGCCCAGTACTTCTGGTGACCATACACGTGACTCGCGATGACCCGAAATCCGCAGTTACCATCCGATTCCACATTCAGGTAACTCACTATGTAGTCCAACATATGCCAGGGGATATTTTGCCACATTGTAAAACCAAATATATTTGTCGGTCTAAACTCTGCAATATCATAATTATTTCAAGTCACAATTTATATAATCATAAAAATCGTGTTGTTAACTTTCAGCCATATTTAAAAATAAAAAAAATAAAATTGTATCACCTGCTTCCCCTTGTGAATGTTGAGAAGACGAGCTTGTCTTTCCACGCGAAGAACTGGTCCTACGGCTCGATTTCCGACCTCACGATCTACCGGTGTGCTCCCAAACACATGCGTTACGCTTAGTTGAATTGGTTTTCTTGGGACGACCTCGCGGGTTGTCCTTAACCTCAGGTTCCGCATAATCCTATTGGTCTGGGTAAAGATGACTGTACATGAACTGATTCACGTACCGCATCGTCGCGGGATCGCGGGTTTCAACCTCACTCACAAGCTCCTGAAAGAACTCCGCATCTGACCATGCAGCCTGGCTCGCCTGCCTCTGATGACCAGTCCCTACAAGTATACGATAAAAAATTCAATGAATTATACCAAATAATGTACTTTAATTACATAAATTGTAATTAAAAATGAAACAACAAGTAGAAAATTATAAATAAAAAATTAACCATAAATTACCTGGCTCTAACATCTGTAGCGTTCTCCAGAACTGGTGAATCATTCCGAGATCAATCGGAATGTTGAAGTCAACTGCGTTGCGGAGCAGACAGGCACAAGGAAGTCCATGAGTGAGCTGCAATACACAGCCGCAGCTAGTGTAAACATCGGCGTCCAAGTCGTGCATCCTCGTAAGCTCAGCGCCCAATAAACCCAGACTATAATGCGAGACCCTCAGTATCACGCTCGCGAAAAGCATTCCCTTATACCGTGAATTTTTCTTAGATCTCGAGGCCTCAAGTGCCGTCCTGATAATACATTACATAACGTTAGATTATAATTAATGCAGTAATATAATAACGCAATTAAAAATTGCAGTACTTACTTGATTTCAGTCACTTGATTATCGATCTGCTTATTAATCTTCTGCCAAATTGTATCGAGCGCGCCGGTGGACGTGTGAAGCCACTCCTTCAATGCCGAGTGGGCACTCTCCACCCTACAGGAAGTTGTGTTTCCAAAATGTGTCACTCGGTTGGTCCAAGCCTTCACAAACTTCTCGCGGTGCCCTAACCATGTACTCTCCACATACCGTATCACCTCTGAAAAATTCGAATATTTTGCGTGCAGCTCGGCAACGGCATCGGTGTAGTCATCCAACGTACTTTCCTCCGCAATACGTTTCCACGTACTGTGCGTGAAAATCTGCCCGAATTTTTTACTCTTCCCAAAGAGTTTGTATGCTTTGTCTTCCACATCCTTGTTGATGTGCCACGTGCAGAGTAAGTGGGCTGATTCGGGAAAATGCCTCTTAATAGGATTGATTAAACCCAACTCTCTGTCACTGACAACCACATTAGGATATACGTCTTGGCCTATCAGTAGTCTCAATTTTTGTAGAACCCAGTCGTAACTGGCCTCTTTCTCGTCCCTGATGAGTGCATACGCAATTAGGAAGTTCTGGTTGCATGGCGTCATCCCAATCATCTCGACAAACGGCATCTTGTACCTGTGCAAATGGGACGAAGAAGACAAAAAGTATAATAAAATAAAAGTTAATTCAATCAAACACACTATTTGAGGTTCATACTAATAAAGTATTTATAAAATAGCATACCTGTTGGTTTTATACGTCGAATCTATGCCGACATACCAGTGATATGTCCGGAATAGATTGATCGACGCAGGATGGGCCATGAATATATGCGTCAACGCTTTCGTGTTTGGATCGGATTCTGCATAAACTGTATACTCGCTGCTCATGGCCAAATGCATAAGCTGTGAAGGATCGTCTCTACCCTCGAAACTCTCTTTCCGCATCTTATCTCTGAAGTTATATACCTGTCACCGATTAGCGTTAATTATAATGATTATTATAATTAAAAAAAAATTATTATATTAATAAATAAAAACCTATATTAATTAATTTATTTGAAAAAAAATTATTAACTATCATTATAATAATACATTAGTAAATATAATAAAATTTTACATATAAAAAATTATAACTTATTATAATTAACTTCAAAAGGTTAATTAAAACATATAATACAAGATATAAATATATATACCTGTCGCACATGAACGTTGTCTCTCGGATTCTTTTCCTTTAGCGCGGCCATAATTTTTGCCGGGGCCACCTGAGCGTCCGTCATATCACAAACAATTTTCTTAGATGAAGCGCTGAGGCCGCTCAACTGGCGATGACCCTCAGGATACACAGCAAATGCATGGTTATGGTAACCCTTCTCTGTATTGCTACATCTACAGATCCTCCAGTATGGCTGGCCGGGCACCTTTTTTACTTTGATCTGAAAGTCGCAGACGCACTTATTCGTTTTTGTCTTTCTGGAATTTCCGTCTGTGCCTCTATAGCGTTCGCCTCTATGGCACTTCAAAAGTCTGACCGTTTTCTTTTTGTGGCTCGAAATTATTAATGTGAAACCATTGAGCATTGCCTGGTGTTTTGCAGCTTCAATAGCCTCCTCAACACTATTAAAGCATGTACTGGTATCGAAGCTGAGACTGTAATCAACACCATCTCCTCCAAAATCTTCCCACGACTCCTTCTATATAGTACAATATTTATATTTTTAGAACATGTTAAATATAAATCTATTCATTCTAATGTATAAGATAATTAATTCTAACTTGTAACAAAATAATGTGTAACTCATAACATGATATTATCAGACGTCCAATTTATAACATAATCAACTATAACATGTAACATAATAATTTGCAACTCCTAACACGAGACGTCCAATTTATAGCATAATCAACTATAACATGTAACACAATAATTTGTAACTCCTAACACGAGACGTCCAATTTATAACACAATCAACTATAACATGTAACATAATAATTTGTAACTCCTAACACGATAATATCTAACGTCCAATTTATAGCATAATGAAGTCTAACATGTAATATAATAATTTGTAACTCCTAACACGATAATATCTAACGTCCAATTTGTAGGATAATCAAGTTTAAAATGTAACATAATAATTTCTAACATAATAATCAAGTCCAATTTATAACATAATTATTTCGAATATATTAAATAATAATTTAAAAAACAAAGAAAAAAGAAGTGTCCGGCCGGCCGAACCGGACGGGCCGGTTCCGACCGGCCGTCGCCGCCGGACGGTTTTTAACCCGTCCGACCGGCCGGTTCGGACAGGGACGGTCCGTCCGGCCGAAACTTCCGGCCGGCTTTTACCTCGTCCGGACCGGCCAGCCGGACGGGTTAAAAATCGTCCGGTTCCGGCGGTTGGACAGGCTAAAAGCCATCCAGATCCGGCGGTTGGACAAAAATTTTTCGTACCTCGGAATTTGACGACATTTCACCGTACACTTTACTCTGCAATGTTTGGAAAAAATGAAAAGGGCAAACTTGTCCAAGGGGGGTGGTGACTAGTAAAAAGGGGGGCGGTGTTTAGTACCACCCCTGAAAATCGTTCCATGTCACACGCACATCAGTCGAGAAAAGTTACCCTTTCGGCCTCAACTTTGTTTTCTCTTGCCAAAAACCAGATCAGGAATTTCTCCCTCACCCCTTATCTCTTTTCTCAGCTGGACCACTCTCCCTCCTCCTCCGGTTTTCAGCCACCGCGCGCCGCGAACAACACATGCCGTGAATCGCGAGCACTCCCGTATCTCCGTCAATCCCGTCGTGAGCCTCCCTTATCGTCGACGAGACCACCAGCCCGCCGCTCAGACCCAGCTGCGTCGCAACTTTTCCGACGCCACCTCATTTTCCAAGCAGCCACCATGAGAGGCCGCTACCAGCACCCGTCAACCGTCGTGTCTACCATTGTCCGTGCGGGGGATTCAGCCGCAACATCTCGTTCAAAGTTTTCTGGCGAGCCCTCCTCCGCCCAAGCAGCGAGCCGCCCGCCGCCATCGAAAGCTTCAGCCGCTGTCATCGCTGGTGCCAACACGCGAGAAGGCCGTCGAGCCGTCGGCCGCAAACCATCCACGATCTGTCAACATTTTCGAGCCACGCAGCAGCCTCTGTTCGAGAGAGAGAGAGAGAGAGAGAGAGAGAGAGAGAGAGTAGTAGCCGGTTCTTGAGCAGCACCGCGTGCAAGGTTCCGATCTTTCAAGTTTCGTAGTTCGTTTCGTTTCGTCCGATTTCCAACCAAGCGTGTAGATTCTCGAAGGAAGGTTAATCGAACGAACCTCCCTTGCTTTGAGCTTGAACTTTAAATCGTTGAATTCTTTTTATAGTGCTCGTTGAATCGGGATCTTTGGTTGGTAGATTATTCGGTTCCTTCATTTTGTGGTGTGATGTTGCTTTGTGACAAAAACAATAAAAAAAATCAATTGACGTGGAATTAGAACTCTCTTATGTGCTAAATTGTTGTTAAATCGAGCCTTGATTTATTTTCCCAAACTGTCGTCTTGTGAGGTTGACGTTCGGATAACCGTGCTTTAAGGTTTGAGAGTTTTTATGAAAATTTATAAAGTTGTGATTGAGCCTTGAAACCTTTGTGTGGCGTGCTGTTTTCATCGCTATTTTTGACCTCTAAAACTTGATGTTTCTAAATCCTCTAGTAATTTGAAGTTCAATCTCTTATAATTCATCTCAAGCAAGAATTAGGTTATTATCAATTTTGTACTCAGAGTTCGATGATTGCGCGTCCAGTTTTTTTCTGGTTTTTCAGTCTGTATTTTTTGTAACGCCCCGTTGATTTTTAAAGAATAATCCATGGTTTATCCAAAAATCATAGTTAAATTTTCGAAATTCATTTTTCGATTTAACAACTCATCATTTCAAATAATAGTTCAAGTCGTATCTGAACTGATGGGAATTCATTACCCATATTTTTCACAAAGGATATCATTATCCAAACATATAACATCATAATCAATACATCATGGCATAGTCATCCTCATGATAATAATTATCGAATCTCAAACCATATATCATCATAGTTCAAACCAAACAATCAGGTTTTAAAGCAATTCGTCAAGTACCCAAAACATCATCGGGTATATCAAATTTTCAAAACATCATTGCTTGAAAAATACCAACAAGTTTATCATAAAACAAATTCATCACTAAATGCGGAAGAAAAAAAAATATGCAGACCAGCCACTCGTCTCCTCGTTGCCATGCCTGCCACCTGCTCAACCTGAAATAGGGGGGGATCATGGGAGTGAGCACACCACTTGCTCACTACTATGCACATAAACCAATTATAAGGATAGATAAGTATGGTTGCAGCATGAACATGAATCAATCATAATATCACATCTCCTAATCATATAATACTCATGTGCATACCTATCATTAGCCACTGAAGGTCTAAACAACACTCAACAATGGGAGTACATGTTGAATGTTTAAACAGTACACAACGACATGGTCTGTCATTAGGCTAAGGGAGACTGCCTGTCATTAGCACCGTCGAAGGTCTAAACAGCACAAAACGACGGGGATAACCGTTACGAAGGTCTAAATAGCACACATCGAAGGTTACATAGTTCACACGCATACATTGATCATACTGTCCAACAAATATAAATAATTTATGGCATAGATATTTAATAAACCCACTTGAAAGACGAGGTAGAAAAAGCACACAAATAATTCGGTAGGTCGGTGAGGCTCGACTCTTCAAAAACCTACATTTAATCAAGATAATCTCATAAGGCTTGACTCTTCAAAAACCTACAATAAATCAAGATAATCTCATAAATATATTATCCTGATATTATAAAATCAATAGATAAATTATACTTAATAAAAAATAATGATTAAGGGATTTTATCGAATTTTTCATGGACTTGGAGCAAAATTAAAAAAAAAAAAGACCCAGAGAATGAAAATGGGGTCTTGGGACTTAAAAATAATTTTCCGAATTTTTCTCATTTTATAATAATTTGAAAAATGGGTTCGACACGAAAAATAAACTCCCGGAACACAAATCGAGCCAAAAAGCCCCATTGGGTTGTTATCCGAAATCTGGCCAAAAATTCATATGAAACTGGGCTTGGAACGTGCAAATGGGCCGCAAAACAATGAGTCTGCTACCAGCAGATGGCTCGCGGGCCGGAATCGGGCCCCTCGCAGGGTTGCGGGCTTCTACTGCTGAAGGCGGGCCGCACTGGGCTGGAGCGGGCCAAGAAGCTGCAGAGAGATTGCAAAGGAAATGGGCCAAGAATAAATCCAAATGGGCCAAAGAAATATAACTCAATTGGGCCAAAGTAGAATTTGCAAAAAGGTGAAAAATTACTTCAATAAGGGCCGAACAAACATGAATTTTTTTGGAGAGAGCCGAGCATCCAGCGAGCTCAAGCCAGGCCCTGGCTGCACTCCCATACGCAGGCCCAAACTTTACCCAGGTTGTGCTGCATACATCATATGTGTCGACAAGGATGCCTTTCAATGCCCGCACGTCATCGCCGAGATAGCCTGACGCTAGCCCGCGAGACGCCTCTTCTTGGTTTGTGAGTCGCTCAGCTCGCAATAAGGACACTCGCCCACGAACTCCTAAGGCTTGTGAGTCGCCTACTGCACAAAAGAGCACTCGCCCGCGAACAACAATCAAAGGTCGTGAGTCTCCTAGCCAAACCGAATCTCAGAGATCAGTAACATTCAACCCCGAAAATCGTATCGAAAAATTAAGAACGATTCGATTCGGAGATTTTTATTTTTCGATTTGGTTCAGCATTCGAGACTATTGGAACGGTCCGGTTCGATTTTGATTCGGTTTGGAGCTTCGGAGGTTTCTAATTACTTATAAATTCTTTTGAATACTACTAGTAATATCTAAATTTTCATATGCTCTTTAAAAAAAATAATCATTCAACAATACTTCACCATATTAAAGATTTTATTTTAGAATCAATTTTAGAAGTAACTCAAAATCTTAGTTAACACTAAATTTGTGCAACTAATAATAAAAATTTAAAATTCAAACAAAGTATACTTTAGTTTTTTTCTTAGAAAATATTTCTTTGACCTTTCATACTATTTTAAATAATTTTTTAAAAAAGAAAAAAAAAGATCAAGTATTAGTAAACATAAAATTAAGTGTAGTTTAACTGTTATTACTATATTTTATTTAAATTTTAAAAATACTCAAATTATGTATGATTAAAGTTGGCATAAAATATATTAACAACGTTAACACACATCTAATATTATAATTTGGTTGTTAATTTCGGTTCTGTTCTGGATACGGTTATTTGTGAAGTCTTTAAATTTTTTTTTGTTGGTTCGATTATGAAATAATAAAATGGTGAACGATTATTTTTCGATTCGTAGTAATTATGATCAAGTCCCATACTTAGGCTACGTTTGGTTATTGGCGTTTCCGCTAACTTTTAGCTTTTTTGGACCTTTTAGCTGTTTTGAAAGTTTGATCAGCTAAAAAATATTGTTTGGTAAAAGAGCTGGTGGTAATGGCTGTTTTGTCCGAAACGCCAATTTTAGAGATGCTGCATGGAGCAGTGTTTGGGTTTAGTTGGTTTCAAATTCATTTCTTAATTATGTAAAAAGTACATATTTTTTGGGGTGTTTGTATGTTGTAGCAGTCAGGGATGGATCTAGAAATTAAGAATAGACTGGGCTAGAATTTTAGATACTCATTTTTCATAAAAATCACATAAATTTTTGAACTAACCATTTCAACATTCTATACTCATGATCAACCGTTCAAAAATGAAGTAGACACCATATCGTTGAAAAATATATTTGCCTACAAATGATATTGCTAAACATATTAGGACAAAAATGTACATTTAATTCAAATATTGACCCAACCAAAGAAAAAATAATTTTACAAAATAATAATATTAATTCAAATATTAACCCAGCCATACATAATATTAAATAGCAAGTGATTTACAATTTTAAAACTCTAACATTCATAATTTTGATATTAGCCTTATTTTCTTTTTCAATTTTCAATCCAATCATCATAAATTATTATAAAAGTTGGCACTGATTCTCAACATACGAATTCAAAACTATTTTTTCTTGGGTTTCTTACGTTATGTAAACATTTAATGAGTTAATTGACTAAATCAGTGCAAGTGAATTATACAGCCACACAAGTGTAAATTAATTTGATCTTGTACACTCCGTACTAAAAATTTGAAGCAAATGCTAAATCTCAACACACCCAATTGCTCAAAATCCAGAAAAAAAATAATAATAAATTAAAAATCGCAGACTAATCTTATGAATGTTTCTGGGCTCAAGCAATTAGGCTTCAAAGTTCTCTTTTCCTTTCTAGAACAAGCACTCAATAATGGATGTCTCACAAGTTAAACCTCATAAGCTATTTTTCTCCCTTCACAATGCACAATCTAGCCATCTAGGGTTTGTGAAGTAAAGACATTTTTATTTTTTGGTACCTTCTGAATCGGATGGCCGACTTCAGTGGTTGGTGAGTGAAGGTGAACGCAGTCCGCTGTAGAAATTATAAGTCCAACAATGGAGACTTGAGAGGGAGTCGGGGCGGGAGGGAAGAAGCGAAAAAGAGAACAATTTTTTTTAGGTCTTAATTGTTATGACTTGTGAGGATGAGGTGATAATTGATAACGAGCAGGGCCTTAAGACATAAGAGGATTTAGGAAGTTGGTATATTTGGGCCTTAGTTCTTTATTTATTTTTGTTGGGCTGGGCTAGGAATAAAAAAACAAAGAAAAATCAAACTTAGTAGTAGTAAAAAAAAATTAAAAGGCCTGGGCTTCAGCCCAGCCCAGGCCTAGTGCATCCGTCCCTGGTAGCAGTGATGATTCACATCCCACATGCAATTGCTTTTTTATTTTATTTTATTATTTGTTTTAAGAATTAGGCCCTTCAATCTATAATGATTGAATAAGTATTTTTAGATTCTATTTTTTATCGATAATTATTTTAATTTTTTTTTGTTCTTAATGGGTTGGCATGCTTAAAGGCTACTTTCATTAATTTTGTATTCTTATCTGAAACTTTTTATTTTTCAATATAACAAAATAAGTGAACATATGTCATTATTTTAAAAAAAGTTATGTTATAATTCTCTCCCTCTATATATATATTTAATAAATGATTATTATTATTATTATTATTATTATTATTATTATTATTGTTATTATTATTATTATTTGGGTAATTATATATTTACTCGCATTATTTTATTCAACTTATTAACATCAATCAGCTAATTTTACCAAACGCTTTAACACAATCCGCTAATCTAATTTGCGGTCAAAATAGTTAAAACAATCAACTGGTCAAAACACAGCTAACTGCTAACCGCTGATTGCCAAGGCCTTAGTTTTATAACTTCACCAGTTTAGCATGATGATGTACTCAATTATGCTTGCCGTCATCAGGAGTTTAACTTATCCATTTGATTATCCACTCATGAAATTTTGCGGATGACCCAAGATTATAGGGCTATTCCACAATTCATAATTATCTGTTGTCAGCCTTTACAACTTCATCAAGAATCCCTTTCCCTTTCTCCCTTTCGATTGAACAATAAAAGGCTTATCTTTCATTTCTTTCTTTGTTTGGACTTTCAACCTAAGGCTATGTTTGTTTCAAAGGAGAGGAAGAGAGGGAAGGAGAGGTGATTTAATGGAAGGGAGGAGAGGGGAAGAGAAGGGAGGGAATATAATTTTACCTTGTTTGAAGGGATTTTGTAAAAGGGGAAGTGAATGAAAATGATTAACCTTGTTTGGTTAGAAGATGAAGGGGAGGGAAAATAAAATTATATAGATAAATATATCTTTATTTATATTTTATTTATATTGGATAATTTAGTAATTATAATAAATTAATAAGAGCACATTAATACAAAAAAGTGTAAGACTTAACTTTCCCTTCAAATCCTCCCAAAATTAGAGGGGAACTGATTTTTCGTCTGGTGAAGAATAGAGGGGAAAATTTTACTCTCCTTTCTTGTTAAAAGTTGAACTAAACGGAGGAAAATAAAAATATTCCTTCCCCCCCTTCCCCTCCCCTATTTCCCCGAACCAAACACAGGGTAAAAAACAAAAGGAAAAAAAGTCACTTTTTTATCCAGACTCGTCCCAAGAGTCCCAACAAGTCCCAACAAAAGCGCTCCCACAAATCTCCAAAATTGTACTGAACTTGGTACATTTCTCTCTTTAGCATTCCGTATAGAGATTAATAGTTGGTATCAATCTCTTTCCTCCTCGCGGCGTACAGAATCTTCCTGCAGAATCAATGGCGAGACACGAGGAGCTTCCAGTTCCCGTTTTCAAGTCTCTCGAACCCGTTTACGGAACCGGGTCGCAGCTCGAAGAGGCGGAGCTCCGCTTCAACAGATTGAAATCGAAATTTGTTGAGTTCTTTGGCCATGCCCCTGACATCTTTGCCCGATCTCCAGGTATAAGTCCAGGTGGTTCTATTCAGAATGTCATTTACTTGTGGCGTTGGTTTCAAATTCGTGGGTGAATTTGATGTTAGGTCCTCTATATTTCATCTCTTTTGAAGTGATGTTCGAAATTAGCTGAGTGACAATTGTTATTTCTTTATTTTTAATTCTGCCCCTTGTGTAGGGAGAGTGAATTTGATTGGAGAGCACATAGACTATGAAGGTTACTCGGTGTTGCCAATGGCAATCAGACAGGATACCATTGTAGCCATTCGAAAAGTTAAAGGGGATAAAGTTCTCAAGATTGCTAATGTGAATAGTGAAAAATATTCTCTATGTACTTACCCTGCTGATCCAGATCAGGTATGGTTCAATGAGTGCCTGGTCCACTTTTTCCGTAATTGTTCTTTGTATACGTAAAGATATATATTGTCTTGTATGTGTTTATGCAGCTGATCCGTAGCATGTGTAGTGGAATTTGTCGCTATTCTCACTTTCGATGTGTGCTCATCTTATGTTATAATGAGAGGGCAGAATGATTGTTCTTTTGGGCAGTTAGTTGAGTGCTTATGGTACATATATTTAGTTTTTGTAAAATTAGTTATAATTTCCAGTGTTTGAGTGAGTTGTGCAGTTTTGAGGTTGCTTTTCTGGTGTGTTTATATAACTAATGCTTTGTGCCATGAATATTGCAAAAACGAAATGAGGTTTTTGCTTACTTTAGTTTGCTTCTAATTTGTTTTATTACTTTCTATATTTGAGCTGAGAATTTGTGCTACAGAATTTGGTTGTTGAGATTTGCTTAAGGAAAAGAATTGAGATATGGAGTTGTTAGCATTGCCATGCAAGAAAAATATGATCTTGGCTTGGACTATCAGTGCAGTTTGATGTAGCTTAATTACCTTAGATAACGCCTTATCTGGAAGTAAAAGAACATTGTTCCTTACGTCTAACTGGATATAGAAGAATATGTGTCCCACTCTTGATTTAAAAAAAATAAATAAATAAATAAAATAAAATAAAAACGCACAAGAGCCCACTTAATGATCTATGTTTCTGTCACCTGATCCATTATAACTTATTGAAAGAGTGCTATGTTGCTTTTTCAGGAAATTGACTTGAAGAACCACAGATGGGGTCACTATTTTATTTGTGGGTATGATGCCCTCTGTATCTCTTGAAATTACACTCAAACAGGTTATATTTCCCGAAATAAATTTCAATCAATGTTTGGTAACTGAGTATTGTTTGCTTGGCTTAGCAGTTTCCAGTTTCAGTAGATCATGATGATAATAAGTGAAAAGGGTAATTTACAGATTCTAACTTATGATATATCTGTTCAGGTACAAAGGCTTCTATGAGTATGCAAAATCGAAGAGAATAGACGTTGGTGAAACAGTTGGACTCGAGGTTGTTGTTGATGGTGTTGTTCCAACTGGTAATTTCATCTTATCTATACGTATTTGCATATAAGTCAAGTTCTTAATGAACAAGGTATTAGTGATTACTTTTATTCAAATATTGGAGTTGGTATCTTTCCTTATGTAGGATCTGGTTTGTCCAGCTCTGCTGCATTTGTTTGCTCCTCTACAATTGCTATAATGGCAGTTTTAGGTGCAAGTTTTCCCAAGGTGACCCTGTTTTCTCTAACTTTGAGATAATTGGACATTATCTCAAATTGTATTATATACCATATAAAGGACCCTTTTACTGAAGGCGTCATGAGGTCTGCATTCATGAGTTGAACTATGTTTTTGCTTTTCAGAAAGAACTTGCGCAGCTAACTTGCGAATGTGAAAGACACATTGGAACTCAATCCGGTGGAATGGACCAGGTAAATAATTAACACATTCAAAGTATAATCGAATTTGAAAAAATATGTAACTCTTACGTCATGCCAGATATACACATTTCGTATTTGGTTCTCACGACAGGTTTGAATTTGACTAGTACAGGCAATATCCGTTATGGCTCAATCCGGATTTGCAGCACTTATTGATTTCAACCCTATTCGTGCTTCCGAGGTTGAGCTTCCTTCGGGCGGCTCGTTTGTTATTGCACACTCATTGGCCGAGTCTCAGAAAGCAGTTACTGCTGCAACTAACTACAACAACAGGGTTGTCGAGTGCCGTTTAGCTTCTGTAAGTTTTTATTACTTTATGCAATTTATTTTTAGTTGTACCTCTACCTGGAGACAAAATTTTGGATTGTGCACAGTTTCCACTTTTTCGTATTTACAATATATTTTCATTTAGAAAGAACTAATTTGATTATTGGTCTATTGCAGATTGTGTTGGGGATAAGACTTGGGATGGGTACCCAAGAAGCAATAGCAAAGGTGAAGACGCTTTCAGATGTTGAGGGACTCTGTGTAGCATTTGCCGGCACATGTGGCTCCTCTGATCCAGTTCTTGCTGTCAAGGTACCTCTTTCTCTCATCTTTNAGGAAAAGTTGCATGCCGTCTTTGCCGATTCTCCTACTTCCTTGGATGTGCTTAGGGCTGCCAAGCATTTTAAGTTACATCAGGTCATTATGCAGTTTTTGGACACAAAATTTTCCTTTTTCTTTTTTTAAAGAACATTTGATGGTCATTGTGCTCGTGTTGCTTGGCCGTTGGTGATCTTTGTTGTCGTATTACTTTGGATGAATTCCGAACATTCTGGGGACACTTTTTTTTTTTTCGATTATGTTCTTATAACACATGCCTTGTACAATTTGCAGAGAGCTGCTCATGTCTACTCAGAAGCTAAACGTGTCTATGCTTTCAAAGATGCTGTATCATCAAACTTGAGGTGAGTTAATTTCATCAGCTGCTGTATAATTTTTTCTATGTACTGTATCGACTCTTATCGTTTGTTTGCCATTTTCCGTTAAATACTTCACGACTTCAAATCATGCCAATACTTATCATTGCTTTTATATACTCAGCCTCCACATTAAACAAAATATACTCCATTACTCTCTTAAGATATCCTGTGTTATATAGGCGCTCATATTGAATTTCTAACAAGTCCCGAGTGAGCTTTTCTTTTTAAAGAACATAGGTGTAAGTTTATAAATTTTTCGAACTTTTCATATTTGCAAGTGAGGAAGAGACACTCAAGAAACTTGGGGACCTGATGAACGAGAGCCACCATAGTTGCAGCGTGTTGTACGAGTGCAGGTACAACACAAATCCTCTCTCCCGACTAAAAAACTTATTATAAACTCGATTTATGTAAAAAAAGAATTGTGAACTTACTTTAGCTTTGTATAATCCATAATCAGTTGCCCTGAATTGGAAGAGCTCGTCAAGATTTGTCGTGATAACGGTGCCTTTGGAGCAAGGCTTACTGGGGCTGGATGGGGTGGTTGTGCAGTTGCCCTCGTGAAGGAAAATATTGTTCCCCAATTTATCATTAATTTGAAGGTTAGCGTTTGCAAATTCTTCGAAAATATGATAAATTCAAAATGTATGTGTAATTGCTCTGCAGAAATATGTCAAGTGATGTCGATTTAATATAAGGCTTACTGGAACGGATCGCATCTGATGAAATGCCTACAAAAGTGGAGATTCTAATATTGAAACCTATGGGAAATAATGAATGCTGTTCATTTACATTGCAGGAGCAATATTTTCGGTCAAGAATTGACAAAGGGGTGATCAAGAAAGACGATCTCGGGCTTTATATTTTTGCATCCAAGCCGTCGAGTGGTGCCGCCATCATTGAATTCTAGCCGCCCGTCTGAATTTGTCGGCTTGTTGGTCGATATGGATGTGAATTTTTCTCCATATTTTCTAAATTCGAAATAAAATTGCTCTCTGTTTCGTGGGAAATTTTTTGTCCACGGAAAAGCAGCTCAACTCCACTTCTGGACCTACTTTGGTTGAACAGAAGTGGACTGTGCTGTGATATCATCTTTTTGATCATATTACAAATTACAATGCAGGAGGCATAAGTTTATATCGAATTTTGGAAATTGTGTGTTGACATGGCCGACTGAGTTTTAAATTTAGTGGGTTCTTTATTTTTTATTTTTTATTTTTTTATTTATTTTTATTTATTTTTTTCAACGATAAACAAATTTTATTTCTCAGTCTCACAAGAAAACATCCAGAAACCAAATGGTTACAAGCAATACCATCTTTTACAACAACAGATGAAGGTGACAAACCCAGGGGAATGGATCAACCATCCCCTGCAAAGCCCTAATGGCTAAACAACTAGAAACATTAAGAAAATTACAGAGTCCACACCAAAGCTACAATGGTCAAAGAAAGATAGCAACACACGAATGTCATCACCCACAACTAAATTATCAGAATCTTGTTTCAGCATTGACACCCACTGGATTTTGATCTTCATATCAGCAACTGTGCATGTGACATTTTTCCATCCCAACTCAACGGTTCTCTGCAGCCCCCATCTTAATGCCATCTTCTCACTTTCCTTCTTACTGCCTTCAAAATCCATGGATGATGACCATTCCAGAATCACCTCTTGCCCTTGCACCGCAACAAACCCTAGCCCCAATCTAATTATTGACATGTAATGTACACTATAATAATAATTGGCTTAAGTACATATAGACGAGTGTATATTTTGTGTTTTACATATAAACGAATGGAAGTTTGGAATCCAAAATTGACTCCATTATTATCTTTAATTCCACATTTATGATATTCTCCAATAGGCAGTGGCAATGTGATGTTTATTTTCTCCAAATGAATGCATGATTTTTTGTGCTTCCAAATGTAATTGTAACCGCAATGTGATGTTTATTTTCTCTAAATGAATGCATGATTTTTTGTGCTTCCAAAATGTAATTGTAGCCGCATAAGGAAAACATCATGTTTATTTTCTCTTAATGAATGCATGATTTTTTGTGCTTCCAAATGTAATTGTAACCGCATAAGGAAAACATCATGAAACCATGGTGAAATATTTAATGCACGTGTTAAAAAGAAATTAATCAGAAGGCAATATTGTCTGCATCAATAGGAAAATCCTATAGAATTGTAGCGCCCCATTTCTAATACTTTAAATTTCTCGAATAAATTTGTCTTTTCTTTTAAATCATTTAATAAGCTCAATCGCACTACTACTTTAAAACTTGTAATAACCTCGAAAACTTTAAAACTAACTCTTCATCTGAGCATCGCATAACTCATCGCATGCTCAATCATCAAACTTTGTGTAATAAACTTGTTCATAAATAAAATATACTCAACTAAGTCTTAACCATGCAATTTTAAAACTTATTAAAGGTTTAATATTCTGAAAATAACTTAAAAACAGCAGAACTCAGAATTGAATTTATTTTGACCACCCTCGCCATCGCTCCATTGCGAACTCGTATAACCTGGGTGTGGAAAACAATAGGGGTGAGCATTTCCACTTACTCAGTGAGGAAAACATACTACATAGACATTCAATGTAATAACCACCCATAACCTTACAACAACATGCAACATGAATAATCGTATCATAGCTTTACCTCGCTCTTCCGACAAATGGTTGCCCAAAAGTCCGAAGGCTTCATTCTTAGTTATCCTCGCTCTCCCGACATATGGTTGCCCAAAAGTCGGAAGACTTCATTCATAGAAATTAAAAAAACAACATATCTCAACCATAGTATAAACAATTATAAAGAACTAGTATTCGACCTGTGCATTTGCACAGATATAAATAAATTATTGTGAGTCTGTACATATAATGATTAATTATTTTTCTTTCACTTTTTTGTAGACCAAATTTACAATTAAAAGAGTTGGAATATTTTTTTTTTTAAATTGCGTTTATCTGATTGGATGTAATGTATATTTTGGTACGTCTTTTATTTGTGAATTATTATTATTTATTTAGGAATTTCAAATATATTTTTTATTTTAAAAAAAAAAAATTAAATGTAACAACAATAATAACATCTAATCACATTATACGGTCAACATATTATATGGTCAACTGTCATTAATCAAAAGTTTAAAATGATTTTTGTAATTTTGAAGTGATGAGTATTAATTATTTAATGATTAAATGAAAGATTAAATACATCAAAATGTAACGGTTTTTGGAGGAAAAATTGTTAAATTGTCACATAGGTAAAATTAAATAGGTTTTATTAAATTCTATTAGCTAGTAATTATATATATATAGATGTAAACACAGCATAGATTTTCTCCACCTCGTAGTGAAGTTGACTTGATCTATTAAGTAAGCTCTAGAAAATTTGAGGGCTCGACTCCTCGACTATCTACATTATTGGAAGGCGTATTTTAAATAGCTTATTGAAGAACTTTAACATATCTTAGTCTTTGAGAAAACCAA
The DNA here is from genome assembly GCA_008636005.1 of Striga asiatica. Lineage (NCBI taxonomy): Eukaryota > Viridiplantae > Streptophyta > Magnoliopsida > Lamiales > Orobanchaceae > Striga > Striga asiatica. The sequence goes on along the minus strand of BKCP01006815.1, from coordinate 211,181 downwards.
TTGATTTTCGTTGCCTTGCTGGACCTCTCCTGAACTTTAAATCAAAACTTGTTTAAAATCTTGAAAATTATTGATTTCTTAGCTTGATCACATAATCATGCATATAAAAGGTAAAATCCGTTTTTGCAACTATACCAAGAATCTGGCCAAACTCGTCATGCGCAGCGATTTTAAAACATGCATAACTTAAATCAAACTTTTAAATATTATTTTCACATCTCCAAAACATGATCAATATCACATAATTTCCGGAATCTACTCCCAATCACATAAACATGAACAAGGATCAATAGAAGCATGCATAAGACATCGAATTTACTTGTCTTTTCATTAACATTCATAAGCATAGACTTATCCCAAAAATTCTCGATTAATCCTAAATCTTAAGCAAGCATAGTTATTCAATTTTTCAGATTTTATATACTTTTATAAACCACTTTGTAAACAATTGATCCAAGATCAAACTTGAATCTTTCTTTCTTCATTTTCTTTACTCTCTTATTAATCTTTAATCTTATTGATGTTTACAATACATAAATCTCAGTCCAATATAGGAAAAAGGTCGGTTTACCTCGCTCGGGAAAAAGGGAAAAAAGATCAGCTCGTAAGGAATGGCCTCGGCTTTAGACGGCTGGCGCTCGCGTCGGCTCGGGGCTGCTGCTCGCGGGGCTGGCTTCTTGCTGCGGCTGGGTTCTTGTCACGGGGTGCTGCTCAGGGTGGTCGNGAAAAATAAGAGATTCTTTATATTGGTAGGAAAATGATTCCTTTTACTTGGCGAAGAAGGAAAAATATTGGATGAATCTAGATCTCTTTCTCTCTCCTTTTTTTTTTCGATTCTCACTGCTAAACAATGAGGGGGGCCGAGTTTTTGTGCTCCATATCATCTTAGATTAATACTCCTTCTCCTTTATTACTTATGATTTTAATTAATAAATAAAAATTATGATTACAGGGATTTTAATTTGCAAAATTAAATAGATGGGGACATCTACTTAATTTCTATTTATTATTAAAATTAAATAGACGAGGATGTCCACTTAATTTCTCCTTAAAATTATTAATGTCGAGCTTAGAAATAAAATATAAATGCATGAAATTAATTATGCTCTTTAAAATAAATCGGGGCGCTACATTTTATCCTCCTTAAAATATTTCCGTCCTCAGAAATAAGATCATCTAGAATTATCAAGCTTTTCTAGCTAGAGGTAGGCTAAATGGTAGGTACCTAATTGCTTCCTTGACTCGAATCACTTTCCATACGAGGCTCTTCTTCAGTCGGCTCCAGTTCTGTTTCAAGAGGTATTTCCCTTTCCTCCCATAGTCGTCCCACCTGTACTACCCAAGTCATAGAAGTTCACTACCGACATTCCTCTATTAAGTGGAATTCTCCTGTTCTCCTCCCATAGCTCGTTGTAAATGTTGTTCGCCTCAGCTTTCCATATCGGTGGCAGAATGTCGACGAGCTTCTTGTTTGCGTCCCAATGGGACAAAATATTTGCACGTCTACTCCTTAGCTCCACCAATCGATGGAGTATTTCCTGGATGTTTTCTCCTACTGTTTTCTCCTCCTTGCACGCAAGCCGCTCGAACTCTTTAAGCTTCTTTGCAGTAATGCTTCCAGGGCATAAACCCCGGGTTCCTACTGGTCCTCAGTGCACGTACCATCTATAGACAAAAATCATTTAATACTCGAACAGAAATCTAACGAGACAAGGGATATGCCAAAATAAATACTTAATCTTAAAAAGATCTTCAAAGGATATGGGCTTGTTCTAAATGAAATAACTAACAACAATAATCTCAAACTTGTTCTCAAATCAAAATAGGCGAAAAGTTTGCCAAAGGGAAAAAATTAAAATTCAAATAGTCTTAAACTCTCAAAATAAAATGAACTTCTTCAACTTCTAGTCCACGACTTGTTTGTTCAATCTTGTCTCAGTTCGACCTCATTTTTTGCTAGCATGTAGACCCTTGCTCGTCCCCTCCTCCACGCCTCGGTGGTTCTTGCTGTTGTTGAATCGATTGTCGCTGGACTTGTGGTGGTGGGGGATTTTTCCCTCGGGCATACTACGGGCATTGGAAGCAAATGTGCCATGGCTTCTTGCATTGATAGCAGATGTTCTGGCCCATCAAGCACTCCCCTCGATGTCCTTTTCCACATCTAGTGCATACTTGTGCTTGGGCAGCGGGCACTTGCTGCAGAGGCTGTGGTTGTGCATCTCGAGCGCCGTCTCCTTGCTTCTTTTATGGTTGATCCCACTTCCTCTTCTTTGGATTCACCGCCGGTTGATTAGTGACGGGTTGTATTACCTTCTTCTCCTTCTCTAGGCTAATGTTCACGGTGATTTTTTGTACCCTATCGACGGTATCGGCGTACGTCAGTGTACCATGGCTTGCCACTAGATGACGAATCTCAGGTCGGAGGCTGTTGTGAAATCGCTTTGCACGTTTCTCCTTCGTGTCCACTAGGTGCTCCACAAAATAGCCCATGCGAGTGAACTCCCGCTCGTACTCGTCCACAATCATGTTTCCTTGCACCAGATCCCAGAACTCACTCTCAATTTGCTCATGGTAGTGCTGGGGGTAGTACTTTTCTGCTACGATAACTCGAAGTTGATCCCATGTAAGAGCTGTGCGCTCGGCTGCCGGCTTCGATCGCCAGTACGTGGTCCACCATCTCCCTGCGTCCTCCACCATGTGGAATTGGCCGCATGGGACCTTATGCTCATCAGTACACCACAGAACATCGAAGATGCTTTTGAGTCTCAGGAACCATTCATTGACGTGTGCTGGCTCTTCTTTCTCCGTCAGAGTGGGCGGGTTTAGCTTACGAATTTGCATCATCATTAGGGCCCGATCAAGTCTCGGTATGGCTTGGTGTCACACCCCACCTTACTAGCTTTAAAAAATCAGAGTAAAATTTTTGTTTTTATTTTTGAAAGAACGTGCGAGCTTGGTTTCGAAAATACTGACTTATTGCGGGATGTCACAGATAAAAACTTAACATAACTGGCTCACAGACATATATAAAACATGCAACCAAGCTATCCGCTGCGGATAATAGAATTAAACATGCATAGTCTGTACTGTCTCGCACTGTCTAGAAAGCTGGCTAGCGGAAGCATCCGAAATACGAATACATAACATGCATACATAACTGAATAAATATACATGATCATAGCTAGGACATAAAAATGTGCGTAAAATATGTCCGACTCTCATGACCACGCTGCGCCACATCTGTGCTCATCCGGCACGCTCGACTCCGTCTCCTGAAAAACATAATGGGGGCGTGAGCAAACCACTATGCTCCGCAAAGACCAGTACTGAATAAAACATCATCTATAATAACGTGTCATGAACATAAATATATAAGAGCTGAAACTGTAAACTGTTCTTTGCTTTCTTTTCTGATCTGTGGTCAAAAGACCCTCGGCCTTGGCCGCTCGTGTGCACACGCCGATGGGGTATAAAGGCTTCGGCCCCCCAACGGTCATTAGGTGGGATATTTAAGCCCTTAGGTCGGCCCCCAACCCGGACTAAACTGTCTCAAACATACCTCTGCCATGGTACAGATATTATCTATGATGTGACATCCAGTACATGACCCCCACCTGAAAACTTGGAATCTGATGCAAGTGTTGAACTGGAGTAGCGGTCGGAGGCTCGACTCTCCTTAGGCTACATAAATTTTTAAGCAAAATAATACTAAGTATAATGCTCGGAATAATTAATTATACGCTAAAATGCTCGGACTGATCTAGATAAGGCTCTCAACTCTCTGAGCCCGACTGACGGTATCGGCATAAGATAACAGTCCGTGACTCCCAACTAGCTCACGGATTCTCGGATTCAGCCCTTTCAGAAACTTGTTAGCTTTCTTCTCGTCGGTGCTCACAGAATCACCAGCAAAGAGGCACATTCGGGTGAAAGTGCGGATGTAGTCGTCCACGCTGGCACTGCCCTGCTGAAGATGGTAGAACTCGTGCTCCATGCGGTCCCAAAAACTCTGAGGGAGGAACTTGCTACGAACCATCGCCTTCATCTGCTCCCAAGATAGGGCATTGAGCTCAGCCTCTGGCCTCCGAGACCAGTGGTCGACCCACCAATCAGAAGCATCTGCCTTCATCTGGAAGGCGGCAAGAGCTACTCGCTGCCTGTCGGGAAGAGGGAGCACAGCGAAAATCTTATCAAGCTCCTTCATCCACTCGAGCAGTGGGGGCCTCAATCCCCGAGAAAGTGGGCGCATGCATGCCCTGAAACTAAACAATGAGCCGGGGAAAATCCAAGGCCGGAGGGGCCTGCTGGTTAGGAGGAGGTGGAGGAGGCGGGGTTTGCTGATGGTTGCGAGCATTGCGATTACGAGGGGCCATTGTTCTACATTGAACAAGCCGGAAAAGTTTAACACTTAAAACAAAATTTAAAATTAAATATTGGAAGTCTAGAGTTCGCCACGAAACACTAGAGTTCAAAACAATTCAAGGTGGATAGATTTCCTAAGCCCCAGATAAATAAGCAAAACCACAATAATTTCATACCTTGAGCTGGCGCGGCGAGACGAAGCGAGTGGTCAATGGTCATATAACAATTAATCACAAAAGAACCAGTCTACAGAAAAGCAAGACTGGCTCTGATACTAAACTGTAACGCCCCGTTTTATTTTAAAGAATTTATCGAATTTATTAAATAAAATCAGAGTTTTTTTTTTTTTTTTTTTTTTAATCATTAAAACCTTTATCGAGATACGGGCGCTACTTACTAACATCATTAAATAACACACATGCACGAACTATCAATAAAATAAGTTTCAAATAAACGTAAGTCCTAAAAACCATTTCAAAAGATCCAACATTATTCGAAGCTCAACCGAATCCAACATAGTTCGAAAAGTGAAAGCAGTAAATAATCCAAGGCAATAATAGCAAACAAATAAAATTCGAGTTTAAGCGGAAGCATAGATTTGTCAACACATATGACCACCATCTCGCTCGTCCTACGCCACCGCCTCCAGCTCGTCTCAACCTAGAACAAAGGAGAGAGAAAACAACAAGAAAATAATGGGGGTGAGCAACCAACTAGCTCACCATTATCGCACAGTTATCCCGCATAATTATTTTAAAAGCAGTAACACAATACTCAGTATGCATAGAATCCAACAGTCTAAACCCCCTACCCGGCCCTCTCGCAAACCTCCTATGTACATACAACAACCTTCCGACCAAACATCGGCAAGGCCGTAACTGGAAAATTTCCCCCACCCCGAAACTCACACGGATCATGGGAGTCCACCCCGAACTACTCACGGATCATGGATGTTTTCCAGGAGACAGTGGAGATGTTTTTCCCCCCCCGAAACTCACACGGATCAGGGCGTCGCCTCCCGGATACAACGGGCAGGTGACCTCACACTGTTATGCATTCGTCAAAGGCACTACAAATAGGAATACTTAGACTAGGGTTCTCACGCATACATTCATTTTTCAAAAGAAGAATTATACGAAATAAATAGTGCGATAAATATGGAATACAACAAAAGTGTACCCACCTAATAGCAGCACGTTTCACAGTCACAATTCTCGTACTAAGGCAAGATCAACACCTCTAGACACCTACACGATGTCAAGATCCTACAATCAGAATCTATCTCGACTTAAACTGGAAATCACAAGACAGACCTAGTCGAACTCGATCCGACTAAGTAGTTCGTGAAGTCCTGTGGATGTGGAACACTAAGACTCGGCACTAAACACGACCAAAACACTTAAGGGAGTTCACAAAAATTCATCTAAGGTTTGACCAAGTAAAACTTACATAAAAAAACCAAAAAGCAAGTCGATCCCAATTTCATATACAATTATGCTCGAAAATTGAAATCATTTAATCGCGTGAAAAATAAAAGGTCAAGATATCCTACGAATTAAGCTCTGAAAATTTATACAAAATTTTATCTCCCAGAAACATGTAAAATCACAAATTTTCAGCTTTAAACTCGAAATATCCTATTTTATAAAATTCGAACAGTAATTCAGCAAAAAGGGCACATTAATCCATACTCAGACTTAATGAATGAATCTGAACCTGACAATTTTACACAACAACACTCAGTATGCCAAAGTCCACTTATAAAAATTTCAGCCTTAAATGATAACTGCTGCTATTTTTAAAAATTCAAACAAGCAACAGCAGTTTATCGAATTTAAATCCAAACTGAAACCAAACGGACTCTAAAAATTCCCATATTTTACAAACGTGATCAAACACCTAAAATATGACTCTCAGCCAAATTTCAGAATTTTCCATGCAGTAACCGATTTTTAAAAATTCAAACAACATTTCTGCCTAATCAATAAATAAAATATTTTCCATATCAAATCAACTCCAAAAATTCCAAAAATTTAACAAAACACATATAAGTCAAAGAGGCACGACATATTTGAATTTCAGCTCATTTCAGTCAAGCATGAATTTATTATGAATTTAACAATATTCTGGACAGAATACAAATTAATTATTAAATATAGCTACAGGTCTCCAAAAATTATGAAAATTTTACACAAGGCAGGAAATGAACAGATAACACATCCCTCAAAATTTCACATCGTTTCGAGCAGCGAGCTATTTTTAAAAATTCGAACATCAAAACAGCGATTAACGAGCTCGACAACTTGACAATTAAATCGCAACACACAATTTATCGTCCGAGGCCTTTTCATAAGACCAAGGACTCGACATCGTTCCATTATCCACCGACTTACACGACTTTCGAGGTCTCGTTCGATTTTTGAGAAAATCGAAGCGATCCCGAACATACGACACAATAACCACCACAATTCATATATTTGCACATATACACACAACAATTTCACATTGTATATATATATAACGAGTACGAACATGAATAAGAACAATTCAACGAGCATATATGAATTAAACGAGATGGAAAAACGACGAGGTACCGTTCTCGGGAAATTCGAAAACGAAACGAACACGAACGGGGCTCGACGGATTCTCGCGTCTCGCCGGAAGGAGAAGATGTTGCAGCGGCTTCGAGAGTGGCTGTTCGCTGCTGCTAGGTCGCCGGAAGAGAAGCTGCTCGTCGTCTGGGCTCGTGGGCTGCTCGAACTCGCCGGAAAACTCGATCAAACGGGGTCGCCGGAGGGCTGGTCGCGGGCTGCTGGTCACGGCAGGGGGAAAGCTTCGAATTGCCGGCGCGACAACGATGATGGCGAGATGATGAGACAGTGATGATGATGATCGAGGACGAGGTGAAGGATGACCGGCGAGGGTGATGATGATTGAAGGAAAACGATCGAGAGGATGATGATGGGAGATGATGACGAGCGAACGAAAAAAAATCTCAGAGAGAAAAGGAGAATAAATCGATGACAAGGTGCGGGATTTGTTGGTGACCGAGAGAAACAGTCTTGGGATATTTATATATATACACATACTATTAGGTTAAAGAATTCTTGATGTCCAAGACATCCAAGTCCACGTGAAAAAGAAAAAGAAAAGGGAAATCTGTCGGGCCGGGCCCGAGAAATTTGGGTCGAAAGGATTTTGGGCCGGTTGGGACAACAAATCGGCTCACGGGCTCAAATAGAAATTTAAACAGATATATTCGGGCCCAATTCGATTACAACAAAATTATCGGGCTCGATTTCGAATGCAAACGCGCGATAAAAATAAACCGAAAAATAAACATATATATTTTACATATTATCACATACACATTTATTCATATTAATAATTTAATTAAATCACAAAATCAATTTAAACAATTAGACAAATTTCACAATTAGCATTTAATCACATTTGACAAATAAATAAATATAATGGCATTCAATAAAATAAAAATATAAATATTATTACCAATTAATAATAACAATAAAAATAATAAAAATAAATCCCAAATAATCCACAAATAAACGGGGCATTACAGTCTACCCACCTAACAAAGGATTCCGTCCTCGGAATTCGAAAGAAAACAACGATAACTAGAACACGAAAGAGTACAAAGAGATCAAAAAGCGAAGTTCGGATATCTCCTCCTAATCTCGGCTTCCTTCTCCCAAGTCGCCTCGGACTCATCGTGTCGGCTCCATAGCACCTTCACCAAACTCACTGCCCGGTTCCTCAGCTGATGGACCTTCTGGTCCAGTACGGCAACCGGCACCTCCTCATAGGTGAGGTGTCGCTCGACCTGCAGCTCGCCGAAGTCCACCACATGGTCGGGGTCATGTACATATCTACGCAGCATGGAGACATGAAACACATCATGCACCCCTGACAAGTCCGGTGGTAAAGCTAACCGATACGCCAAGTTCCCGACTCGAGCTAGGATCTCGAAGGGTCCGATATAGCGAGGCCGAAGCTTCCCCTTCTTCCCGAAGCGAATAACACCCTTCATGGGCGAGACCTTCAGAAAGACATGATCACCAACAGCGTACTCGTGCTCTCGCCGATCCCGATCTGCATACACCTTCTGCCTCTCCTGAGCAGACCGGATATGCTTCCGGATCGACTCAACAGCCTCCGAAGTCCTACGAACGAACTCCGGACCCATGACCTTCCTCTCTCCGACCTCATCCCAATACAAAGGTGTTCGGACCTTCCGTCCATACAAAGCTTCGTAAGGGGCCATCTTGATCGAGGAGTGGTAGCTGTTGTTATAAGACAACTCGACCAACGGGAGCGCAGTCTCCCAAGTCAGGCTCCGGTCCAAGACCACAGCCCTCAAAATATCCTCCAAATACTGGATCGTCCGCTCCGACTGACCATCTGTCTGAGGATGAAAGGCGGTACTGAACTCCAACCTTGTCCCCATGGCTCGGTGCAGAGTCTTCCAGAACTGGCTCGTGAACTTCGAGTCACGATCAGACACAATCTCCACGGGCACTCCATGAAGTTTGATGATCTCATCAACGAACAACTCGGCATACGCACTAGCCTTCATAGTCGTCCGGACGGGCAGAAAGTGGGCGGACTTCGTGAGTCGATCCACAATCACCCAAATAGAATCATGACCGGATCTCGATCTCGGCAAACCTACCAAGAAATCCATCGTGAGTCGCTCCCATTTCCACATGGGAATCTCAAGCGGCTGCAACATGCCTCCGGGTTTCTGGTGCTCAGCCTTCACTTGCTGACACACTAGACAACCACTCACGAAACGGGCCACTTGCCTCTTCATACCTCGCCACCAAAACGACTTCCGGAGGTCCTGATACATCTTCGAGCTACCAGGATGGATGGTGTACGGGGCACTATGGGCTTCTCTCAATATCTCCTTTCGCAGCTCCCACACCTTCGGAACACATAGTCTACCCTCGAAGACTAATGCCCCATCAGATGCGACTGCGAATCCTCCAACTCGACCGGCTAACATCAACTCCTTCATTCGACAAAGGAAACGATCATTCGGCTGCTCGGCGATAATTCTCTCACGAAGAGTCGGTCCCACAACCAAGGCGGTCAACACACCTCCGGCTGTCGAAGTCGACTCCACTGCCTCTAACTGCAGTCGCTCGAACTCCCGAACTAGGACATCCTGATCGGTGAACAAGCAAGACAACTGGCCATGACTCTTCCGACTCAACGCGTCGGCGACCACGTTAGCTTTCCCGGGATGGTAGCTAATCGTGCAATCGTAGTCCTTGACCAACTCAAGCCATCTCCTTTGGCGCATATTGAGCTCCTTCTGAGTAAAGATATACTTCAAGCTCTTATGATCGGTGAAAATCTCACACTTGCCTCCATAGAGGTAGTGCCGCCAAATCTTCAAGGCGTGGACAACAGCAGCTAACTCAAGATCATGAGTGGGGTAGTTCTGCTCGTGAGGCTTCAGCTGCCTCGAAGCATAAGCTACAACCTTCCCTTGCTGCATTAGGACACATCCCAAACCCATCTTCGAAGCGTCACTATAGATGGTGAACTCCAAAGTAGGATCGGGAATCGACAAGACGGGTGCGGTGGTAAGTCTCCTCTTCAACTCCTGGAAACTATCCTCGCACTCAGAACTCCACTCAAACCTCACGGCCTTCTTCGTAAGGTTGGTTAGGGGTCGGGCTATCTTCGAGAAGCCCTCGATGAACCTCCTGTAGTATCCTGCTAACCCCAGGAAACTACGAACGTCGCTGGCACTTCTTGGTGTTTCCCACTTGCTCACAGCCTCGATCTTGCCGGGATCCACCTCAATGCCTCTAGCTGTCACAATGTGGCCAAGGAAAGCCACACGATCCAGCCAGAACTCACACTTCGAAAACTTCGCGTACAGCTTCTCTCTGCGAAGAGTCTCCAGCACAATCCTCAGATGCTCCTTGTGCTGATCGATGTCTCGAGAATAGACCAGAATGTCGTCGATGAAAACGATAACGAACTGGTCCAGATAAGGATGGAAGACCCTATTCATAAGGTCCATGAACACGGCCGGGGCATTGCTGAGTCCGAATGGCATTACCACAAACTCGTAGTGGCCATATCGGGTACGGAACGCGGTCTTAGAGATATCCGACTCCCGGATCTTCAGCTGATGATAGCCAGACCTCAAATCGATCTTCGAGAAAACGCTGGCTCCCCTCAGCTGGTCGAAGAGATCCTCAATACGAGGAAGAGGGTACTTGTTCTTAACCGTCAGATGGTTAAGCTCGCGATAATCAATGCACATGCGCATGGATCCGTCTTTCTTCTTCACGAATAGGACGGGCGCACCCCACGGAGAAACACTCGGTCGAATAAAACCGAGCTTGAGCAGTTCTTGGATTTGGGCCTTGAGCTCTTGAAGCTCCTTCGGCGCCATACGATAGGGAGCCTTAGAAACGGGGCCGGCTCCTGGAACGAGATCGATGGTGAATTCAACTTGACGGTTGGGCGGTCCTCCTGGCAGCTCATCGGGAAAGACATCAAGGTACTCGCAGACGATGGATACTCTCTCGGGCGTACGCTCATCAACGGCATCGGACACCAAAGAGACAAGATAGCCTTGACAGCTACCCTTGGAAAGGCTCTTCCTAGCTTGCAAAGAAGAGATGACTCGAGGCACAGTCCTCGAATTCACCCCATAAAAGACAACAGGCTGATCGGAATCGGGGAAGAGGGTGACTTCACGCTCCTGGCACCGGATATCGGCTCGATAACGAGTGAGCCAGTCCATGCCCAAGATCACGTCGAAGTCTCGCATTTCAATCACATAAACATCAGCTTCGAACACACGCCCACCGATAGAAACAGGAAGATCACGAACCAGAGAATCAGACATAATAGTTTTTCCCGAGGCTAGGCTAACCTCGAGAGGATCAACTTGGCAAACATTCACAAAAGATAAGGCCTCAAGACAATGGGATGAAATAAACGAGTGGGTTGCTCCAGTATCACACAAAGCAAAAACAGGCACGTTGGATAACGAAAGCATTCCGGACATGGTACCTGTGTTGTTGTTGGCCGCCTCGTCATGAGTGATGGTGTAGACACGAGCCTGGCCTCCAGTCCTCTGCTGGTTAGGTGGGGGCTGTCTGGGCTGCTGCTGCTGGTTCGGCCTCCTTGGCTCTGGGCAGGTGCGGGAGAAGTGGCCCTTCCTCTGGCAGTTGAAGCAAGTCATGTCGGCAGCCCGACACTGGTTGGCCTCGTGGACTCGTCCACATGCTCCACATGGTGGGGTTCCAGCAGGAATCTGGCGAAGAGGCTGGACAAACTGTGCAGCAGGCTGCTGCTGACGCTGGCCATGGTTAGGGCGCTTGTTCTTCTTGCGGTTCTGCTGATCATTCTTCCTCTTGCCAGAGCTAGAGGACGGGGGAGCTGAAGCATACGGAACCGGATACGGATAAGGCGCCTGAGCAAGAAGCGGCGGCTGATAAGACAAGGGCGGGATGAGAGGAGGTACAGCCTGGGCAGGCTGAGCAGCATGATAGACAGAAGGAACAGGATCAGCCGGAAGGATAAGGCTCTCAACTCTCTGAGCCCGACTGACGGTATCGGCATAAGATAACAGTCCGTGACTCCCAACTAGCTCACGGATTCTCGGATTCAGCCCTTTCAGAAACTTGTTGGCTTTCTTCTCGTCGGTGCTCACAGAATCACCAGCAAAGAGGCACATTCGGGTGAAAGTGCGGATGTAGTCGTCCACGCTGGTACTGCCCTGCTGAAGATGGTAGAACTCGTGCTCCATGCGGTCCCAAAAACTCTGAGGGAGGAACTTGCTACGAACCATCGCCTTCATCTGCTCCCAAGTTAGGGCATTGAGCTCAGCCTCTGGCCTCCGAGACCAGTGGTCGACCCACCAATCAGAAGCATCTGCCTTCATCTGGAAGGCGGCAAGAGCTACTCGCTGCCTGTCGGGAAGAGGGAGCACAGCGAAAATCTTATCAAGCTCCTTCATCCACTCAAGCACAGCAGTGGGGGCCTCACTCCCCGAGAAAGTGGGCGCATTCATGCCCTGGAACTGGACTATGAGTCGGGGAAAATCCATGGCCGGAGGGGCCTGCTGGCGAGGTGGAGATGGAGGCGGGGGTGGGGTTTGCTGACGGTTGCGAGCATTGCGGTTACGAGTGGCCATTGTTCTACATTGAACAAGCCGAAAAATTTAACAACAAAACAAAATTTAAATAAATATAGAAAATCTAGAGTTCTCCATGAAACACTAGAGTTCAAAATCATTCAATGGTGGGTGGATTCCTAAGCCCCGAATTTCAACATTTCCAAGCAAAGGTAATTCATTACTACTCATGCAAACTTCTAAACTTCATATTGCATATCATAAGCATTTCTCGATACTTATTTAAACACATACCTTAAGCAGCGCGGCGTGACGAAGACGAGTGGTCATAATTCAAAATCTAAACACATAATCACTTATAAACCAGTCTACAGAAACGCAGACTGGCTCTGATACCAAACTGTAACGCCCCACTTTATTTTGAAATATTTATCGAATTTATTTAACAAAAAAATCACAATAATTTAATTTTTTTTTTCAACCTTAAATTTAATTTAAAACTCAGTGGGCGCTACTTATTTTACCAAAAGCTTTTATCCGCAAAAACAGCCACATTAAAGAAAGATAGCATGCTCGAACATTAAATCATAAACCTCACTAGCATTCATTAAATTCAAAATCACAAAAGATAATTCATAACTTCCAAGTTTCAAACGACATGATCAATATCCAAATCTCGACATGAGTTCATAAACTAAGCGGAAGCAAAATTAAATAAATAAATGTCATAACCACCACTCGTCATCTCGTCTCGTCACCGCCAACTGCTTAACCTGCATCAGTTACGAGCAGGTGGGAGTGAGTACAGTTAACTATCGTACTCACACTATGCACATGAATAACTTATAAATGGTATGGTCGCAGCATGAACATAAACAATTAAATCATGTCACATCTCTAGTCACATCAATGACTCTAGTCTCATCAAAGACTCACTCATGTACATCTATGCTCATCAAAGCTAAGCCATGCCATATCAGTGAAACATGGGAGTGCGTGCCACATCAATGACACGGCCTTCTCATAGGTCTTAATGAGATTTACCTCACAGGGTAACCGTATCTTATCATACGGGGACAACCGTATCGACGGCCATCAAGCTCACATCGATAGGCTACATGTTCATTTTCATACATAGATCACACCAAACTTTCATCACAATTTAAATCACACATATGCATAGATAATTTTAGAATAACCCACCTGGAAATTTCGGATTGATGATAGCAAATCAGAAAAGATGAGGACCGAGGCTCGACTCCTCAAACACCTACATTATGCCAAGATCCTACAATCAGAATCTATCTCGACTTAAACTGGAAATCACAAGACAGACCTAGTCGAACTCGATCCGACTAAGTAGTTCGTGAAGTCCTGTGGATGTGGAACACTAAGACTCGGCACTAAACACGACCAAAACACTTAAGGGAGTTCACAAAAATCCATCTAAGGTTTGACCAAGTCAAACTTACATAAAAAAACCAAAAAGCAAGTCGATCCCAATTTCATATACAATTATGCTCGAAAATTGAAATCATTTAATCGCGTGAAAAATAAAAGGTCAAGATATCCTACGAATTAAGCTCTGAAAATTTATACAAAATTTTATCTCCCAGAAACATGTAAAATCACAAATTTTCAGCTTTAAACTCGAAATATCCTATTTTATAAAATTCGAACAGTAATTCAGCAAAAAGGCCACATTAATCCATACTCAGACTTAATGAATGAATCTGAACCTGAAAATTTTACACAACAACACTCAGTATGCCAAAGTCCACTTATAAAAATTTCAGCCTTAAATGATAACTGCTGCTATTTTTAAAAATTCAAACGAGCAACAGCAGTTTATCGAATTTAAATCCAAACTGAAACCAAACGGACTCTAAAAATTCCCATATTTTACAAACATAATCAAACACCTAAAATATGACTCTCAGCCAAATTTCAGAATTTTCCATGCAGTAACCGATTTTTAAAAATTCAAACAACATTTCTGCCAAATCAATAAATAAAATATTTTCCATATCAAATCAACTCAAAAAATTCCAAAAATTTAACACAACACATATAAGTCAAAGAGGCACGACATATTTGAATTTCAGCTCATTTCAGTCAAGCATGAATTTATTATGCATTTAACAATATTCTGGACAGAATACAAATTAATTATTAAATATAGCTACAGGTGTCCAAAAATTATGAACATTTTACACAAGGCAGGAAATGAACATATAACACATCCCTCAAAATTTCACATCGTTTCGAGCAGCGAGCTATTTTTAAAAATTCGAACATCAAAACAGCGATTAACGAGCTCGACAACTTGACAATTAAATCGCAACACACAATTTATCGTCCGAGGCCTTTTCATAAGACCAAGGACTCGACATCGTTCCATTATCCACCGACTTACACGACTTTCGAGGTCTCGTTCGATTTTTGAGAAAATCGAAGCGATCCCGAACATACGACACAATAACCACCACAATTCATATATTTGCACATATACACACAACAATTTCACATTGTATATATATATATAGCACGAGTACGAACATGAATAAGAACAATTCAACGAGCATATATGAATTAAACGAGATGGAAAACGAAACGAACACGAACGGGGCTCGACGGATTCTCGCGTCTCGCCGGAAGGAGAAGATGTTGCAGCGGCTTCGAGAGTGGCTGTTCGCTGCTGCTAGGTCGCCGGAAGAGAAGCTGCTCGTCGTCTGGGCTCGTGGGCTGCTCGAACTCGCCGGAAAACTCGATCAAACGGTGTCGCCGGAGGGCTGGTCGCGGGCTGCTGGTCACGGCAGGGGGAAAGCTTCGAATTGCCGGCGCGACAACGATGATGGCGAGATGATGAGACAGTGATGATGATGATCGAGGACGAGGTGAAGGATGACCGGCGAGGGTGATGATGATTGAAGGAAAACGATCGAGAGGATGATGATGGGAGATGATGACGAGCGAACGAAAAAAAATCTCAGAGAGAAAAGGAGAATAAATCGATGACAAGGTGCGGGATTTGTTGGTGACCGAGAGAAACAGTCTTGGGATATTTATATATATACACATACTATTAGGTTAAAGAATTCTTGATGTCCAAGACATCCAAGTCCACGTGAAAAAGAAAAAGAAAAGGGAAATCTGTCGGGCCGGGCCCGAGAAATTTGGGTCGAAAGGATTTTGGGCCGGTTGGGACAACAAATCGGCTCACGGGCTCAAATAGAAATTTAAACAGATATATTCGGGCCCAATTCGATTACAACAAAATTATCGGGCTCGATTTCGAATGCAAACGCGCGATAAAAATAAACCGAAAAATAAACATATATATTTTACATATTATCACATACACATTTATTCATATTAAAAATTTAATTAAATCACAAAATCAATTTAAACAATTAGACAAATTTAACAATTAGCATTTAATCACATTTGACAAATAAATAAATATAATGGCATTCAATAAAATAAAAATATAAATATTATTACCAATTAATAATAACAATAAAAATAATAAAAATAAATCCCAAATAATCCACAAATAAACGGGGCATTACAGCACTGGCGCGGGCGGGCACGGCCAGAGGCTGCTGGCATGGCCTGGCACGACTGGTGCCCCTCGGGTGCACGTTGGACACGACCGAGACTCAACTGAGGCGCTGTCGTGCGGCTGGGCACGGATAGGCACTGGCCCGACACTTCTGGCATGGGGAAGACGCGGACAGAGGCCACACGGGCGCTGTCGGGTGTCCCCGAGGTCACTGGGCACTCGGGCGTGTTGCTGGGTATGCACCGAGGCCAACTGGGCTTAGCTGACCCAGCTCGGGTCAGCACTGGTGTTACAGGGGTAACATTGAGACCCGGAACTTGGCATGATCCCTTAGCATGTCAAGGTCCAAGTGACCCGAGCACAAAGGTGCAAGGCGTCGACTAAGGGAAGGACGCGAGCTGGGCGTTCTTGTGGCTGGATTGTTAGTTCAGTCGGGTCTTCGTGGGGCGACGAAGACAGATGTGCGATACTTAACCATATTTGTCCAAGTGTTGGTCGGATCATGTTGGTTTATTAAGTCGAGGGCTCAGTTGGACGAGGATTACCGCGGGTTGTGCATGGCCTTGCGGACATGCGGGATAACTCGGGACGGTAGGGTGCGGAGCAGCGCGGTGCTTCCCATATTTGTCGGGTAAGGAGCGGACAAGGGCGACGTCCAAGCGCACCGATAAACTCGGACGAGGGTGTTGGCTCATTAACCAAGACATGGTCGGACTTAGGCGAGTTCGGGCACGAGAGTGCTTCGGATGATGCAGCTCGATGGGCGCGCGCGAGTGTTGGCACCGCGTCTGAAGCCGTTGGCGGGAACGGTTGGAATTTGAAATGGGCAGTTGGGCTGCACGTGTATTAGTCGATTATTCCTAGTATCACGTAGCCTATGCGGGATTCCTTTGAGTATGCATGGCCAACTAAGTGCAGCGAGATGACACGTGTCTTGGCGGTTCCAAGGGGCACGTGGCACGACGGTTATTGAACCGTGCATTGGACAGATGTGTATGACGGTTGACGATCGTTGTTGCATGGGCTAGGTTGGCATCAAGTTGATGCGGGCACGTGGCAGGGAGCAGTTGTGCATAACTGGCAGTCGGTTACCGAGCGGTTGGGGGACTGCTGTACCCGAGGTCTATAAGTAGGTCGCTGAGGGCATATGCGCGGGACAACACAAGAGAGATCGAGCGCGAGATAGCGAACTCGAGAGCGTGATCAAGCGAGTGACCACGATACACTCTGTAAGAACTCGGAAAGAGCATTGATTGCTAAACACGAGGGTGCAAGGCAAGGCAAACAGACGAGTGAACTAGGTTGTGAGCAAGTCTGTGTATTGTGTACTAGTAGGTGCGAGAGTTGGCATACGCCAAGTGATATAGCGTACGTGTGTAAGGCCAATCTCTATAAGGCCGGTATTAGTATGCATGTATATGTGCCTGCGTGCACAAGAGTGTAGGTGTTGAGCCGTGTATGCAAGCTGTAGGGTCTCCATTGTACTTAGTGTTATAAAAGTGCATTGGTTGGGCGTGAGCCCGTAATATTGCGTGTCGCTGTTTTTCTTTATTGCTTCTGCATGTGTGTGAGCGACTTGTTTGCATAACCTTGATTTATACTTGTATGGGCGAGCGAAGGATCAAGGTACGGTGAAGGCTGACTGGTTTTGTGGGAAATCAGGCCGCATAGGGTGCTAAGGGCGCGAAAAATTTAGCCTCTATCTAGACCCTGTGACAAGTGGACTTAGCACGAGACCTCATGCGCTGGAGCTTGGCACGGCACTGCCGGGCGCCATGCGCGTGGGCCGTGCACGCTGGGTGCCATGGCCACGCATGCTGGGGCTACTGGGGCTTATGCTGGGCACACGGGCATGCACTGAGCGCTGCGGGCGCTGTTGCGTGCACGCGGGCTGTGCCTTGGGCACTGGCTAAGGCTGGCCTCTGCAGGCACGGATAGGCACTGGGGCCGGGCACTACCGCGCTACATGCGCGGACAGTTACCAAGGCCGGCCCTTGCCGGACCTCCGGCGACTTTTCCGATGGCATGCATGACATAACAACTTAGCATGATAAAATAGACACATATATCACATAAAACACTCGGGTCCACTTGCATGTTCACTCGGTAGGGCTTATACGGCCCGTACGAGCACTTGACGTCCGAACCAACATTCTCAACATGAAATTTCACTCAGGGCCGAATGTTTTACATCACAAATGATGACTATAATGGCTAACAATTATGTCATAACTCGCATGCATGGAACTAGGGTTCGGGGGACCAATTTAACATAAAATCATGAGTAATATGACCGAACAAATGAACTCAAATCATGTTCAACTTTTTACACTATCAATGACATGATTTTTAAGGGTGATTTAACTAAGAATCTCGACTTTAACATGCTTGCTACTAAAATTTCATTTTTAAGGCCATTAACTAATTAAATTCGGAACTAGCCCTTAAACACATGCATGGCTCGGTTTTTCTTCATTAAAAATCTTAAAACATCATAAAATAATTTTGAGAAGAAGTTGACTCGGACTAACCTTCACCAAAATGCAAGAAACGAAACCTAGGGCTTGAATGGGCTAGGCGCGACTTAGGGACTTAGGGTGGACTTGGAGTGGAATTTTGCCAAGCTTTATTGACTCAAATGACTTATAAAAATCCAAGGAGCACTTGGATAGTGATAAGCCACGAGAGAATATGCTTGGAGATGGCTGGACCTCGGTGTCTCCTCCTCTCGGGCCTAGGCGCACACGGTAAAGGGTTGGGGTGTCTTCTCGGTTTTTCCTTGGATCCTCTCAATATGAGCGAATGTTTAGGTGTCTAAGAGCTTCATTGAGGCTGAGAAATGAGTCTTAAATAGGCTAAGGGGCGGAGGTTGCTAGGTAGTGGTCAAAGGGGACCAAAATGAGTGGAATTTCTCCATCCCATGCTCATGAAAGTTGGGGCCAAGGTCTTGGGTGGACTTAGCACGATTTTTGTGATGTTTTCAGAGCATCTTGACTGAAGAAACAGGTCTGGTCACGTATGAAGGGACAAGGACTTCCCAAGACATTAAAATAATACCATGTCCATCATGCACTCACATTAAAACAATGCCCACTACTTGGGACTTTCCTTAAACATTTCTTAGGGCCATCTTAGCTATAATTAATCCTTATTAAGTCCTTAATATTCGCAGCTCTTGGGTCATGAAGGAATTGGGCCGGAACTAAACAAATTAGGCTTGGAATGGTGGGCTGTCGCAGACTCACGCTGGGCCTGGGCGCGGCACTGGGCTTGGGCGCTGGGCTGGCACGGGCTGGCTGCACGCTGGACTGGCGCGGGGTCTGTGCGGGCTGCGTGCGTGCATGAAGCTTGGCCCGGGTATAATGCATCTTTTTGTGATCCAAAGACTTAGAAAAATGTCAAGGATGATACAAACACTTAACCAAGTATTTGGCATGGCTTGGCTCGGGTCTTGGGCTCGGTGGCACATGCTTGGGCGCAGCTAAAGCGCGGGCTCGAGGCTCGGGCACGAGGTTCGACTAGGGCTCGATTCTAAAATGATCAAGACTTGAACATTGGTATTTTAATACACTTCGAAAAATATTCTAAGTATAAAAATACCAAGACTTGGCTATGCTGAGAAAATAACTTGAAAAATAATCGGAACCAAACTTGTTAGTGTTATATACTGAAAGCTTGGCTTTGCATGTTATTACACATTTACCCTTTATGAATGAGAATCATGTTAGATTAAACAAGTTCTACGTTCTGTTGTTTTGCACTTAGATAGGGTGGGTCGTCATCGGGCGAACCGAAGATCACTCTATCAGTCACTTGCGAACAAGAATAGTTGTTCACAACCTAGATGGACATGAACACCCCATCCGAACGGTTGTAGTGTCAACTGTACAGTTTGTCTTGACTGATTAGTTGCACTAGTACATTTATGTATTGAACAGGATCCCAGAGAGGAGAAGTTCATTTTATACTGATCGTCGTAAATGAACTAGGCCTCGGTTAATTACTGCGTTCTCTTAACCCGTAAGATATTAAACAGGCAGATATATATAATATATATTACTTTGATTCACATGGGTGAGGTTCAGTTCGCTGGATTAATATTCCTACTGTTTTGGGTAATATTATTATATATAGGATGTGCTGTTAGGATATTTACGGTCACCATGTGCGTTAGTTTGATGATGTCCCCGGAGTGAGTTCATGAAGGATTGTTATGCTAAACCCTGCAGGTGGATTAAATTCCGGCATAATAAGAATGTGATGAACGAGCGCTAGCTTCGGTGAAATAATAATAAATTAATTAATTCTTGATTGTCAGTAATCGAATTAATTAATGGACATTATATCTTAAACGTGGGGAGGTAAATCGAGTAATTATTATTGGAGTCTCAAATGTAATTTGGGCTAGGGAAAGGGAGTGCAATAATATAATGTTGGTGGCCCATTAATATTATTTAATTAATTAGAGGAGTGGGTTTGGCCCACAGTTAGTCTAATTAATTAAGGAGCCCTTTTCCTAATCTCCTTAGGGTCCCTACTGTAGCTCTATATATACATCATTAAGCTCATGAGAAGAGAATAGAATTCATTCTCACGTGAAACACGCCTCTCTCTCTAGATCTCATTCGAGCTTTATCTTCTTCTTGTTGCTCCACTGGTACAAGTTGAAGAAGGGTGTATTGAGTAATACAGTAGAAGATCTGTAGGTAAACCGAGACGAAATTGATTTTGACCTACAGAACTAACCGGAAGTCCGATTGAGACGTACAGTATACCCAGACGACCGTCTCGACGAGAGCTTTCCATCGCCGCCGACGTCGCCGGAATCCGACGCCGCACGCGCCCTCACGCGCCGCCGGAAGGTGTCTGGCAGCAAAATTTCGTTTTGATCTGTTTGCATCCGTTTGATCCAGTTTTGATCTGATCTTGTTCGTGCAACCCAAGACGCGTGTTGCGGTCAATCAATTGCGGTCAACCGTTCGTGGTCAACCAGATCTACATAAATTTTAAGCCGTAAGTTCTCTACGTCAAACCTTTAGATCCGCTGCGCATAGGTTTACGTTTGCTATTGAATTCGTGATTTGTACATAACGAGATCCTCACAGATCCCAACAAGTGGTATCAGAGCACTTGGTTAATTCGTTTTGTACAAAGTTCGAATTTTTACGGCTTTATTTGACAAGATGTGTTCAAACGCAGCCATATATTGGATTATATTTGCATAACTCGGTTTTGCAGGAAAATAGTTAATCCACTATTATGGCCGATTATGTGTTTGATGAATGTTGTTGAATGTGATGTATGGTTTTAAATTTGTTTTTAAAGCCTCGGGCATGTCGAGGAATTTATGGATGAATGTTTGTAATAATTATTCGCCCGGGGGTTGACCGGATAGATTTAATTATTTGTTTAGAAAACATGTACATCCATTCGTTGGATCTAGGATCGAATTATGTAATTTTGTAAATTATATTTTTCGTGTTGTGATCGTGTGTTGATAACCGGGAGATCACAAGAGATCAACGAGCCTCGAAGAATTAAAAATAAAAAAAAAAAAAAAAAAAAATCGGCGTTTTTCCGGCGAACTGGTGGCGGCGGCCGGCGAACCGGCGGTGGCTGGTGGCGGCGGCAGGTGGCGGCTGGTAGCTGGTGTTTTTGCCTTGTTGTCCAAGCAGTACAAGATCAACCAGGATTCTACTGCTTAAAGGAGTTCCAGTTGAACAGGGAAAAGAACTGTCACAGTTTCCTTGTTTAAGGAGACTCAATATTTAATGGCCATAATAGTGGATTTATTTATTTATTTAATTAAATTTATTATGCCATTAAATTATTATTTATGCATGTTAATTAATTATGTTCTTGCATGGGATTAATTTAGTATTGCAAGATTAATTATGCATGTTAATTAATTATGTGATGCATAGGATTAATTTAGAATTGTGTCAATAAATTATGCATGTAATTAATTATGTTCTGGCATGGATTAATTTAGAATTGCATAAATTATTGAACATGTTAATTAATTATTGCATTGACATAGATTAATTTAGAATTGCATGAATTAATATGCATGTTAATTAATTATTGCATTAACATAGATTAATTTGGAATTGTATAAATAGTTAAAAATCCTCATTAAATTATACTAAGTTTGAGAAGGGATTTTAAATTAAAGTTAATTGTAAAATTCCTAAGGCCTCCATTTCTAATTTGTCGGTAAATCAATTAATTGCGGCAATGGGCTCCCCCACGGGTGACATTGCTAAAATTGGTTGTAGGAAATTACCAGGACAAATTTCTAAAATTAGACGGTTAGAGGGAATCTTAAGAGAACGCACGGGCCTCCCCACGGGGGACGTGTAATCAATTTTGACAACCTCAGAATCGAGAAATGGGATTCACTTAGAATGCGACTTATCTATAAACTCCCCACGGGGTCCCTGGATTTATTGCATGGCCAAATGGAGACCGACTATTAATTTCGTTAGTCATGAATGTGGTTTTGACTTATGGAAATTAATGGGCCCTTGAAAAGTCCTTCTCTTACAAAATGCGAGTTTGTAGGGCGACCCACGTAGCATACATTCTCACGAGGTGTAATAGATGTCGGTGAATTTAAGTTAATATTGTTTTGAGGATCTCAATATTGACAGTTAAATTCAAAAGTGTTTAATCTGTAAAATTTATTTGCATGATTCTCAGGATATTCATCATGTCGTTCAATCCGTTGTCTGTCATTCTAAAAGAAAATCAGCTTACTGGTCCTAATTACATTGATTGGAAGAGGAACTTAGACATAGTGTTGACTGCTGAGGGTTATAAGTTTGCTATCACTGATGCTTGCCCGGCGGTGCCGGCGGCTGATGCTCCTGAGCAGGAGAAAGAGGAGTATGCTCGGTGGAAGAAGGCTGATGAGATGGCGAAGTGTTACATTCTGGCTTCTATGTCGAATGTTCTTCAACATCAGCATCAGTCTAAGGACACTGCAGCAGATATACTTCTCAATCTCAGGGATCTGTTCGGACATCAGTCTAGGGCTGCTAGGCAAGAGGCTTTGAGTGCTCTGATGAGTACGCGCATGGCCGAGGGCACACCCGTAAGGGAGCACGCCCTCAGGGTTATGGCGCAGCTCAATGAGCTTGAGGTTATGGGAGGTTATATTGACGGGGAAACCCAGGTTGATATTATGCTCCAATCTCTGCCGAAGAGCTTTGATCAGTTCCGGTTGAACTACAACATGCACAAGATGCATATGGCTCTTCCAGAACTGCTTGCAGAGCTTCAGTCGGCGGAGGCCTTATTCACTCAAGCACCTCAGGTGCTAGTCGCCGAGCAGGCTGGACCTTCCAGGCCTCACAAGGGCAGGAAGAGAAAGAAGTCTGCAGGAAAGGTGAAGGCACAGGATGCTCCGGTTTACCCACGACCGACCCCTCAGGCTGTGGCAAAGAAACCGAAAGGAAGATGCCACAAGTGCAATAAGTCAGGACACTGGAAGGTCGATTGCCCTCTCCTCAAGAAAGGTAACTCTCTCGTTAATGTCGTAGAAACATGTTTAGCGGTTGTATCTACCAGAACCTGGTGTGTAGATACTGGAGCCACTGATCATGTCTGCAATTCTTTGCAGGGGTTCCAGGAAACCAAGCGACTTAGGGAGGGAGAGATCACCGTCTACATGGGCAATGCTACGAAAGTGGCGGCTGTTGCAGTGGGAGACGTTACTTTATCGTTCGATAGTAGTAGTTTGGTTTTGAGAAATTGCCTTTATGTTCCTAGTTTTAGAAAGAACCTTGTTTCAGTTTCTAAACTCGTTATGGATGGTTTTTCAGTTTCGTTTGATGACATGGTTATTATTCGTTTTGAAAATCGTTTCATATGTTGTGGTTCATTAGTTGGCAATTTATATGTTCTCAAACCGAACTCTCCCACAGTGCAACATAATGAATTGAATAATGTCATAACTACATCTAATAAGAGGAAGGAGTCTTCGCAGATGAATCAAGCATATCTGTGGCACCTTAGACTTGGACACATCAACCTTAGGAGGATTCAAAAGTTAGTGGCCAGTGGACATCTCGGTCCATTGGAAGAGCACTATCCAACTTGCGAATCATGCCTAGAAGGTAAGATGGCCAAGAGGCCGTTTACGGCAAAGGGGTATAGGAGCCAAGAAGTGCTAGGATTGATTCATTCTGATTTGTGTGGTCCTATGTCGATCCAGGCTAGAGGAGGTTTCGAGTACTATGTGTCTTTCATAGATGATTACTCGAGATTTGGGTACGTTTATCTGTTGCACCGCAAGTCCGAATGCTTTGAGAAATTCAAGGAGTATCGGGCAGTTGTGGAGAAGCTTCATGGTAAATGTATCAAGTCACTTCGTTCTGATCGAGGTGGCGAATACCTTTTTGGAGAGTTCAGGACATACTTATCGGAAGCTGGGATTGAATCCCAACTGACTGCACCCGGCACGCCCCAGCAGAACGGGGTTGCAGAGCGAAGAAATAGGACACTTATGGAGATGGTTAGATCTATGATGAGTTATTCGAGGTTACCAGATTCGTTTTGGGGAATGGCGCTGGAAACAGCATCGTACATTCTGAACTTGGTTCCATCGAAGTCAGTTGATACTACTCCTTACGAATTGTGGAAAGGGCGTAGGCCAGGCTTTTCACATATTCGGGTATGGGGTAGTCCTGCACACGTGTTAGTGCAGGAACCTGGCAAGTTGGAGAAACGTTCGGAAGCACGAGTTTTCGTAGGCTATCCCAAGGAAACGAAAGGTGGATTATTTTATAGTCCCGGGGATCAGAAGGTGATCGTTTCGACGAACGCTAGATTCTTGGAAGAAGACTATATTATGAATCATAAGCCCGCGAGTAGACTAGTCTTAGAGGAGTTAAGGGGTGAAAGCGATGGTTCCCCACCGAGTGCGCAAGTAGATACATCACATAATACTGCAACACGACACACTGAGAGTGTACCAGTGCAGACAGTGCCTCGTCGCAGTGGGAGGGTTTCTCATTTACCCGACCGATGGATAGGTCTTGGAGAGTCGTCAGACTCAGTTCCAGGAGGCCTAGAATCGGACCCAAGAACTTACGATGAGGCACTCCAAGATAAAGATGCAGATTCATGGAATGTTGCAATGAAAGCTGAAATGGGGTCAATGGACTCCAATCAGGTCTGGGATCTTGTAGAACTACCCGATGGGGTACGACCCATTGGATGTAAGTGGATCTATAAGAGAAAGAGAGGATTGGATGGGAAGGTGCAAACCTTTAAAGCTAGGCTTGTTGCGAAAGGTTATACCCAGATCGAGGGTATTGATTATGATGAGACCTTTTCGCCAGTAGCTATGCTTAAGTCCATTCGGATTCTCTTGGCTGTAGCCGCTCATATGGACTATGAGGTCTGGCAGATGGATGTCAAGACAGCTTTCCTTAATGGGAACCTGCAAGAAGACATCTATATGCAGCAACCAGAGGGATTCATTGCTGAAGGTCGTGAGCATCTAGTGTGTAAGCTTAATCGGTCTATTTATGGACTGAAGCAAGCTTCGAGATCTTGGAACATCCGTTTTGATGAGGTGATCCAGTCGTACGGGTTCACTCAATGTCCGGATGAGCACTGTGTTTACAAGAAAATCAGTGGGAGCGTGGTGGTGTTTCTTGTGCTTTACGTAGATGACATACTGCTTATTGGAAACAGTAAGAAGGAGTTATCAGACGTAAAGGTGTGGTTGTCTAAGCAGTTTGATATGAAGGACTTAGGTGAAGCAGGACACATTCTTGGTATTAGGCTCATTAGAGATCGTAAGAAGAGAATGTTGTGCTTATCCCAGTCTTCATACATAGATACTGTCTTGGCCAGATTCAGCATGCAGGATTCCAAGAAAGGTATGTTACCTTTCAGACATGGAATACCTCTATCTAAGGAGATGTCTCCTAAGACGTCTAAGGAGATAGAGGAGATGAAGACAGTTCCTTATGCTTCGGCAGTAGGAAGTCTCATGTATGCAATGCTATGCACAAGGCCGGATATTAGCTACGCCGTTGGCATGGTAGCTAGATATCAAAGTAATCCAGGACGGGAACATTGGTCTGCGGTGAAGCATATACTCAAGTACCTGAGAAGGACTAAGGAGTACATGTTAGTTTACCGTGCAGGCAGCTTGTTACCTCTGGGTTACAGTGATTCCGATTTCCAGTCAGATAAGGATGAAAGTAAGTCAACCTCAGGTTATGTGTTTACCTTGGGAAGTGGAGCCATTTCATGGAGGAGTGCTAAGCAGAAATGCGTGGCAGACTCCACCATGGAAGCCGAGTACATAGCAGCCTCAGAGGCAGCGAAAGAGGCAGTTTGGCTCAGGAACTTCTTAGTGGACTTAGAGGTTATACCGAGTTTGCCACGTGGTATCACCGTGTACTGTGATAACAGTGGAGCAGTAGCGAACTCAAAAGAACCTCGAGCCCACAGGGCAAGCAAACACATAGAGCGCAAATACCATCTGATTCGGGATATCGTTGGTAGAGGAGACGTTGATGTTGCCAAGATTGCATCAGAGGATGCATGGCAATAGGATCGACATAGGTCTTTTAGAATAACGGATTGATAGGACTATACTGTAAAAGCGAAAGCTTTAAGTATAAGTGGGAGATTGTTAGTGTTATATACTGAAAGCTTGGCTTTGCATGTTATTACACATTTACCCTTTATGAATGAGAATCATGTTAGATTAAACAAGTTCTACGTTCTGTTGTTCTGCACTTAGATAGGGTGGGTCGTCATCGGGCGAACCGAAGATCACTCTATCAGTCACTTGCGAACAAGAATAGTTGTTCACAACCTAGATGGACATGAACACCCCATCCGAACGGTTGTAGTGTCAACTGTACAGTTTGTCTTGACTGATTAGTTGCACTAGTACATTTATGTATTGAACAGGATCCCAGAGAGGAGAAGTTCATTTTATACTGATCGTCGTAAATGAACTAGGCCTCGGTTAATTACTGCGTTCTCTTAACCCGTAAGATATTAAACAGGCAGATATATATAATATATATTACTTTGATTCACATGGGTGAGGTTCAGTTCGCTGGATTAATATTCCTACTGTTTTGGGTAATATTATTATATATAGGATGTGCTGTTAGGATATTTACGGTCACCATGTGCGTTAGTTTGATGATGTCCCCGGAGTGAGTTCATGAAGGATTGTTATGCTAAACCCTGCAGGTGGATTAAATTCCGGCATAATAAGAATGTGATGAACGAGCGCTAGCTTCGGTGAAATAATAATAAATTAATTAATTCTTGATTGTCAGTAATCGAATTAATTAATGGACATTATATCTTAAACGTGGGGAGGTAAATCGAGTAATTATTATTGGAGTCTCAAATGTAATTTGGGCTAGGGAAAGGGAGTGCAATAATATAATGTTGGTGGCCCATTAATATTATTTAATTAATTAGAGGAGTGGGTTTGGCCCACAGTTAGTCTAATTAATTAAGGAGCCCTTTTCCTAATCTCCTTAGGGTCCCTACTGTAGCTCTATATATACATCATTAAGCTCATGAGAAGAGAATAGAATTCATTCTCACGTGAAACACGCCTCTCTCTCTAGATCTCATTCGAGCTTTATCTTCTTCTTGTTGCTCCACTGGTACAAGTTGAAGAAGGGTGTATTGAGTAATACAGTAGAAGATCTGTAGGTAAACCGAGACGAAATTGATTTTGACCTACAGAACTAACCGGAAGTCCGATTGAGACGTACAGTATACCCAGACGACCGTCTCGACGAGAGCTTTCCATCGCCGCCGACGTCGCCGGAATCCGACGCCGCACGCGCCCTCACGCGCCGCCGGAAGGTGTCTGGCAGCAAAATTTCGTTTTGATCTGTTTGCATCCGTTTGATCCAGTTTTGATCTGATCTTGTTCGTGCAACCCAAGACGCGTGTTGCGGTCAATCAATTGCGGTCAACCGTTCGTGGTCAACCAGATCTACATAAATTTTAAGCCGTAAGTTCTCTACGTCAAACCTTTAGATCCGCTGCGTATAGGTTTACGTTTGCTATTGAATTCGTGATTTGTACATAACGAGATCCTCACAGATCCCAACAAAACTAGGGTTCGAAGTTGATAATTTCTTGAATCTAATAGCTATAACTTAGCAACCCAAATTAATGGATTAATCTTAACTTAAACTTGAGATAGAATTATTTCAAAGAATAATTTATCATATTTGAGCATTTAGCATAGTAAATATAACTCGGGAAATTTTCTGAAAATTACGGATTTCACTTATAATCGAGCAGTGAAACCGTTCTTAATATTATTACTGATGCGGGGCGTTACAACCTATCCTCCTTAAAATATTTCCATCCTCGAAAATACAAAACTAAGGTGCTAGGCCAGAACTTCTACTACAAACTATATACATAAGAACATAAAATAAAAGTACATAGGTATAACTGATACAACTCAAAACTCGAAGTCTGGATATCGAGCTCTGATCTCGGCCTCTCTCTCCCAAGTGGCTTCCGACTCATCGTGGCGACTCCAGCAAACTTTCACGAGCTCTATATCTCTATTCCTCAGCCGACGGACCTTCCGGTCAAGAACTGCTACCGGCTGCTCATCATACGTCAGGTTCTGCCCGACCTCTAGCTCATCAAAGTTCACTATGTGGCTCGGGTCGTACACGTACTTTCTCAACATTGACACATGTAAGACGTTGTGTACATCCAAGAGCTCTGGGGGTAACGCCAGACGGTAGGCTATGACGCCAACTCGTTCGAGAATATCAAATGGCCCTATGAATCGGGGCTGCAGCTTCCCCCTCTTCCCGAATCGGACAACGCCCTTCATCGGTGTGACCTTCAGGAATGCCTTATCTCCCTGCTCGAACTCAAGCTCCCTTCTACGCTTGTTAGTGTAGGCCTTCTGTCGGCTTTGAGCCTCTCTCAATCTCTCTCGGATCTCGACGACCTTCTGCACTGTGTCCTCGATCAACTTGGGACCGAGAACCTGCTTCTCGCCGACCTCATTCCAATAAAGGGGTAAGCGGCACTTGCGACCGTATAGAGCTTCGAACGGCGCCATCTTAATCGACGAGTGGTAACTGTTGTTATAGGCAAACTCCACAGTGGGTATCACTACTCCCACGAACCACCATGCTCTAGGACACAAGCTCGGAGCATGTCCTCAAGCGTCTGGATGGTCCGTTCCGACTGACCGTCGGTCTGTGGATGATAGGCGGAGCTAAACTTCAACTTCGTCTCCATGGACTCGTTTAGACTCTCCCAAAAATGGCCGGTAAACCGGGGATCTCTATCAGATATGATCTCGGTTGGGACGCCGTGGAGTCGAACGATTCCCTGGAGATATGTCTCGGCTAGCTGCTCCATGGACATGTCCATCCTGACAGGCATGAAATGGGCTGACTTCGTCAGTCGATCCATAACTACCCATACCGCGTCGTGATGCATGGCTGACATCGGTAATCCCGTGACAAAGTCCATGGTCAGCTTCTCTCACTTCCACTGCGGGATCTCTAAAGGCTGTAAGAGACCTGGTGGAACCTTGTGCTCGGCCTTCACTTGCTGGCAGATCAAACACTTCTCGACAAACTCGGCGACATCTCTCTTCATCCCCTTCCACCAGAATGACCTTTTCAGATCGTGATACATCTTGATGCTACCGGGATGCGCCAAGTATGGAGCACTATGCACCTCTGTCAAGATCTCCTTCTTCAAGGCCTCGACATTCGGCACAACTATTCTGCCCTTGTACTCCAAGGCACCATCAGTGCCTCGGTAGAAACCCTGAACTCCTCCGGCATGAATCTTCGCCCCCATCATACGAACGAACTCGTCGAAGGCTTGATCCCGCCGGATCCTGTCTCGTAATGTGGGCCACATCCTCATTGCTCGAATACCTCCCACAACTGGTAACTTGGGAGGTGATTCAACAACCTCTAGCTGCATCCGAGCGAACTCATGAATCAACTGACGCTGCTGAGTGATCATACAGGTCAGCTCGCCCTTTCCCTTCCGGCTGAGGGCATCGGCAACTACGTTCGCCTTACCCGGATGATAGTTGATGGTACAGTTATAATCTTTTACAAGCTCTAACCATCGCCTCTGGCGCATGTTGAGCTCCTTCTGCATGAAGATATACTGTTAGCTCTTGTGGTCTGTATAAATCTTGCAGTGGCCTCATACAGATAGTGCCTCCAAATCTTCAGGGCGTGAATCACTGCTGCCAACTAAAGATCGTGAATCGGGTAGTTCACCTCGTGCGGCTTTAGCTGACGAGAAGCATAAGCCATAACCCTGCCGTCTTGCATCAAAACACAGCCTAGACCCTGCTTCAAGGCATCACTATAGATAGTGAAACCCTGTGTGGGGTCCAGAATGGTCAACACTGGAGCCATCGTAAGCCTTGCTTTGAGCTCCTGGAAGCTCAACTCACAAAGACTATCCCACTCAAACTTCACCGATTTCCTCGTCAAAGGAGACAAGGGCAGGGCAATCTTCGAAAACCCCTCGATGAAACGTCTATAATATCCTGCCAAACCGAGAAAACTTCGAACCTCGGTGGCATTCCTCGGTGTCGACCAGTTCCGAACTGCTTCAATCTTGCTTGGGTCTACCTCAATCCCTCTGGAAGTGACAATGTGGCCTAGAAAACCAACTCGATCAAGCCAGAATTTGCACTTTGAGAACTTGGCGTACAACTTCTCCCGTCGAAGAGTCTCCAAAACGGTCCTCAAATGCTCCTCGTGTTGTTCTAGACTACGAGAATAGACCAAAATGTCATCAATGAAGACGATGACAAACTGGTCCAGGAATGGATGGAAGACACAGTTCATGAGATCTATGAATACCGCTGGCGCATTGCTCAAGACAAATGGCATCACAACGAACTCATAATGACCGTATCTAGTTCTGAAAGCGGTCTTGGCCACATCAGCCTCTCTGATCTTCAGCTGATGGTAACCAGAACGGAGATCGATCTTGGAAAATACACTAGCTCCCCTCAGCTGATCGAATAAGTCCTCAATTCTGGAAAGCGGATACTTGTTCTTCACCGTCAAGCGGTTCAAATCCCGGTAGTCGATGCACATCCTCATAGACCCATCCTTTTCTTGACAAAGAGAACAGGTGCTCCCCAAGGTGATACGCTCGGTCGGATGAAACCGAGACTCAAAAGCTCCTGAATCTGAGCCTTCAACTCCAGAAGCTCCTTAGGCGCCATGCGATACGGCGCTTTCGACACTGGTCCTGCTCCGGGGACTAAGTCGATTGTGAACTCCACCTGACGGTTCGGTGGTCCTCTCGGGAGCTGATCGGGAAAAACGTCCACAAACTCACGGACAATGGGTATATCTCCAAGAGACAGCTTCTCCGAAGATTCCCCAACGATATTGACAAGAAACCCCTGGCAATCCGCTCTCTGCATGTACTTCGTCGCTTTCGCCATGGAAATAACGCGCGGTAAAGTTCGAGACTTCGTCCCGAAGAACGTGATGTGGTCACAACAATCCATGCTGAGAATCAAGTCGAAGTCATTCATATCGATCACAAACGCGTCTACAACTAGAGTTCGACCTCCGATATCGATGCTAAGGTTCTTGGCCAGGGAACTCGTAACTATCTTCCTTCCCGATGCGAGACTGATCTCGAGAGGGTCGACAGTACTAACTCCTGGGCTCCTAAGGCAGATAAGCACTTGGCCGAGACGAACGAATGTGTCGCCCCGGTATCGAATAAAGCGAAGATTGGAGTATGGAACAATGATAACATGCCAGACATGGTACCTGGCTGCTCTGCGGCTTGCTCCTGGTCGAGTGCGTAAATATGAGCGGGTGCTCCACGCTGCTGCTGCTGTCCTGGCGGCCTCTGGCCCTGCTGTCTAGGTGCTGGCTGTCTCTGCGCTGGCGGTCTCTGCCCTACTGTGGCTGAGGGCGGTCTGGGCAGTCTCTGATCTGGTGTCCTGGGCGGCGGCAATGGTAGCATATGTCCTGCCCGGCAAGAGACTCCCCGCGGTGCGGACGTCCGCAGATAGCACATGTCGGCAGGTCCTGTCGGGCTGGCTGGCCCGCCGGAGCTGGGCCCCTCTGTCTACGGTTCCTCTTATCCTTGCGATCCTCCCACTTTCTCTTGTTCGTCTGCTGAGCTGGCTGGGGTGGTGGAATGGCGGCTGGCTGTCTGGCTGGTGGATGGGCACGGGCGTTTCTCTGAATGCATGCCTCAATCTGCTGAGCACGCTCAACAGTCTCGGCGTAGTCAAGGAAGCCATTGCTGGTGATCAAGAGTCAGATGTTGCTCCTCAAACCATCGAGGAACTGTGTCGCCTTCTTCTCCTCCGTATCAACAAGATGCGAAGCAAAGGCACTCTTACGAGTGAACTCGCGCTCGTACTCGTCCACTGAACACTCACCCTGCTGGAGAGCGGCAAACTCCCGTGCCATCCTCTGCTTGAAATAGCGAGGATAGAACTTGTCCTCCAATATCGTCTTAAACTGAGCGCATCTCATAGCGTCACGCTCATCCTCAGTGCGTAGACGCCAGTAATTCTCCCACCAGTCTCCGGCGGCTCC
The DNA here is from genome assembly GCA_008636005.1 of Striga asiatica. NCBI lineage: Eukaryota > Viridiplantae > Streptophyta > Magnoliopsida > Lamiales > Orobanchaceae > Striga > Striga asiatica. Next base: position 178,525 of record BKCP01006815.1, on the reverse strand, counting down.
CTCTATCTGCAGTTCGGCGCACGCCATCTTGTGTGCCTCAGAAATCCCCATAATACAAAAGATCCTCTCCATCTTCCGGATCCACTCGGCCACGGCTAACGGGCCACTCTCCCCAGTGAAACGAGGCGGATCATAGGTACGGAAACGGCTGACCACAACAGCCTGGTCCTGCTCAACCAGTGCCTGGGGATCTCTACGCAGCGGTATTCTGAAGATCCAAATATACTTGAATTGATCAGTATAGCCAATTAAGAAATAGCCATACTAGACTTGAAATAATAAAGTAAATAATAAATATCCGAAAACACCTAGCTTGGCTAGAGTTCCGGTATACTTAAACTTTCTATGTTCTGGCTCGTAATGGAGTTTTGACTTAGTCTAGAGTCCTTGGACTTAGTTGTTCTAGAGTTCTTCTGTCTAGAGTTCTGTCTCTAGAGTTATCTGTCTTATAAGAGGATAGCCATCTAGGTCCCGTACTTGAACTGAATTTAGCACTTGCAAATTTAAACTGGGTCAGGTGACTTACCTCGGAGGCGGTGCGGATGAGCGTGGCGTGGTCATTCTTTTCTAAACTTTGAAAGTATACAGAAACGCACTCTGCGCTCTGATACCACCTTCAGTCACACCCACCTTACTAGCTTTAAAAAATCAGAGTAAAATTTTTGTTTTTATTTTCGAAAGAACGTGCGAGCTTGGTTTTCGAATATACTGACTTATTGCGGGATGTCACAGATAAAAACTTAACTTAACTGGCTCACAGACATATATAAAACATGCAACCAATCTATCCGCTGCGGATAATGGAATTAAACATGCATAGTCTGTAATGTCTCGCACTGTCTAGAAAACTGGCTAGCGGAAGCATCCGAAATACAAATACATAACATGCATACATAACTGAATAAATATACATGATCATAGCTAGAACATAAAAATGTGCGTAAAATATGTCCGACACTCATGACCACGCTGCGCCACATCTGTGCTCATCCGGCACGCTGGACTTCGTCTCCTGAAAAACACAATGGGGGCGTGAGAAAACCACTATGCTCCGCAAAGACTAGTACTGAATAAAACATCATCTATAATAACGTGTCATGAACATAAATATATAAGAGCTGAAACTGTAAACTGTTCTTTGCTTTCTTTTCTGATTTGTGGTCAAAAGACCCTCGGCCTTGGCCACTCGTGTGCACACGCCGATGGGGTATAAAGGCCTCGGCCCCCCAACGGTCATTAGGTGGGATATTTAAGCCCTTAGGTCGGCCCCCAACCCGGACTAAACTGTCTCAAACATACCTCTGTCATGGTACATATATTATCTATGATGTGACATCCAGTACATGACCCCCACCTGAAAACTTGGAATCTGATGCAAGTGCTGAACTGGAGTAGCGGTCGGAGGCTCGACTCTCCTTAGGCTACATAAATTTTTATGCAAAATAATGCTAAGTATAATGCTCGGAATAATTAATTATATGCTAAAATGCTCGGACTGATCTATGCGATTAAACTGGACTGGACTGGCTCGGAAAAATACTAAAAATTCCAGAACGAGACTCGGATCAAAAATCACGAATCAAAACTGACTCGAACCGCCGGTTCGCTGACTGGCTGGACCGCCGGCTCAACTGAACCGGGCGGTCAGGCTGGGCTCGGCTAGACCAGACTCTATCCCGCGCCGAGCCAGCTGGTGCCCGGGCGCGGCGCTGGGCACTGCTGGTGCGATCGNGGCTAGGCGCGCACTGGCGCGGACGGGCACGGCCAGAGGCTGCTGGCACGGCCCTAGCATGACTGGTGCCCCTCGGGTGCATGCTGGGCACGGCCGAGGCTCGACTGAGGCGCTGTCATGTTGCTGGGCACGGACAGGCATTGGCCAGACACTTCTGGCACGGAGAAGACGCGGACAGAGGCCACACGGGCGCTGTCGGGTGTCCCCGAGGTCACTGGGCACTCGGGCGTGTTGCTGGGCACGCACCGAGGCCAACTGGGCTCAGCTGACCCGGCTCGGGTCAACACTGGACTTGGCACGAGACTTCGTGCGCTGGGGCTTGGCACGATGCTGCCGGGCGCCGTGCACGCTGGGTGCCATGGCCACGCATGCTGGGGCTACTGGGGCTTATGCTGGGCACACGGGCATGCACTGGGCGTTGCGGGCGCTGTTGCGTGCATGCGGGCTGTGCCTCGCGCCGCCCCGGCGTGGGCACTGGCTAAGGCTGGCCTCTGCAGGCACGGACAGACAATGGGGCCGGGCACTACCGCGCTACATGCGCAGACAGTGACCAAGGCCGGCCCTTGTGATGAAGATCGTGTCCCGATTGCCGATAAGCCACAAACTCGTGCTTTGAATCACCGATAGGTGCCTCGTAGGTTCACACAACCGCGCCCCTTCGAAACGATAAAATTGCAAAAGAAATCTAAAAGAAATCTAAGGCAAAGTGTTTGAACAAAAGTTCGGTTTTTCTATTAATTTCTGAATGATAAAAATAACAAGAGGAAGGGCCTTTATATAGGCATCAAATAGATCTATTCCTAATCTAGCTATAACTCTAATAAATCAATAAAATATTAAGTATCCTAAACAATCTAGAAACCATAATGGAATAAGGAAACCAAATAACTAAGGGATCTTGGAAAGCCTTGACTTGCACTCCAAGTAGGGAAGAATAATCTAGAGAAGTTCCAACTCAAAAGACTTCTAGAAGCCTCGGTTTCTTGCTGGCCAAGTTGTCCCCGCGCGCTGCCCCTGGCAGGCCTGGTGCCCGCCCTATTCGCGGCCCGCCAGTGCTCGCGCCTGCCCGCGCGTGGCCCTGCACGCCCCAGCGCGCCAGTGCGCTGCCAGCGCGCCCATGTGCGCGAGCTGCACCCGTTAGGCACCCGACTCGCGCGTCTTCCATTTCTTCGAGCCACCTGGTGCTTTAGCCATCCCCACCAGGTTTCACTCCTACGATAAGCATCCCGAAACCTTCGATGGCACGTCCGTTTGAGGCGTGGTCTCGTCCGTGCACGTCTACGCCAATGCGCGTGTTCACGCCGTTCCTTGCGCCTGATTGTTGCTCGTCTTGGGACCATCTCCTCACACGCTCTTGCAAACCTCCGTGCATGACCTTCATGGACCATCTCGAGTGATCGCGCGTCCAACCCGCGTACTCCTATGCACGCTGGTCACGCGTTATCCCTTGACCCTCGAGTCTTTCCGAGCTTCCACGCGTGACCTTGTACCTCGCCTCTCGCACCTTGCATGTGCTCGACCCATAGTGCGATGCTCGTGTTGGACCCACTTGCACGTTGATCCGCTGTACCTTTGACCTTCTCGCATTCGGCCATGCTAATGGCGACCTCCTATGCCATGGCGCACGTCGGCACCCTCGTACACGGGCTCGTGCACGTCTCCTAGACCATGCAAGCCTTGTTTCGGCCATTTGCTCGACCTTCTTGGATAGCATCGGCCTTCGGCCCTTCTCGTCTTTGGCGGTCGGACCCCACATCTTCATCACCTTGCCGGACCTCCGACGACTTTTCCGGTGACATGCATGACATAACAACTTAGCATGATAAAATAGACACATATATCACATAAAACACTAGTGGACCCCGGGTCCACTTGCATGTTCACTCGGTAGGGCTTATACGGCCCATACGAGCATTTGACGTCCGAACCAACATTCTTAACATGAAATTTCACTCAGGGCCGAATGTTTTACATCACAAATGATGACTATAATGGATAACACTTATGTCATAACTCGCATGCATGGAACTAGGGTATGGGGGACCAATTTAACATAAAATCATGAGCAATATGACTGAACAAACGAACTCAAATCATGTTCAACTTTTTACAATATCAATGACATGATTTTTAAGGGTGATTTAACTAAGAATCTCTACTTTAACATGCTTGCTACTAAAATTTTATTTTTAAGGCCATTAACTAATTAAATTCGGAACTAGCCCTTAAACACATGCATGGCTCGGTTTTTCTTCATTAAAAATCTTAAAACATCATAAAATAATTTTGGGAAGAAGTTGACTCGGACTAACCTTCACCAAAATGCAAGAAATGAAACCTAGGGCTTGAATGGGCTAGCCGCGGCTTAGGGACTTAGGGTGGACTTGGAGTGGAATTTTGTCGAGCTTTATTGACTCAAATGACTTATAAAAATTCAAGGAACACTTGGATAGTGATAAGCCACGAGAGAATATGCTTGGAGATGGCTGGACCTCGGTGCCTCCTCCTCTCGGGCCTAGGCGCGCACGGTAGAGGGTTGGGGTGTCTTCTCGGTTTTTCCTTGGTTTCTCTCAATATGAGCGAATGTTTAGGTGTCTAAGAGCTTCATTGAGGCTGAGAAATGAGTCTTAAATAGGCTAAGGGGCGGAGGTTACTAGGTAGTGGTCAAAGAGGACCAAAATGAGTGGAATTTCTCCATCCCATGCTCATGAAAGTTGGGGCCAAGGTCTTGGGTGGACTTAGCACGATTTTTGTGATGTTTTCAAAGCATCTTGACTGAAGAAACAGGTCTGGTCATTCACTCACATTAAAATAATACCCACTACTTGGGACTTTCCTTAAATATTTCTTAGGGCCATCTTAGCTTTAATTAATCCTTATTAAGTCCTTAATATTCGCAGCTCTTGGGTCATGAAGGAATTGGGCCGGAACTAAACAAATTGGGCTTGGAATGGTGGGCTGTCGCGGACTCGCGCTGGGCCTGGGCGCTGGCCCTGGGCGCGGCACTAGGCCTGGGCGCTGGGCTGGCACGGGCTGGCTGCATGCGGCCCTGGACTGGCGCGGGGTCTGTGCGGGCTGCGCGCGTGCATGAAGCTTGGCCCGGGTATAATGCAATTTTTGTGATCCAAAGACTTAGAAAAATGTCAAGGATGATCCAAACACTTAACCAAGTATTTGGCATGGCTTGGCTCGGGTCTTGGTCTCGGTGGCACATACCTTGGGTGCGGCTAAGCGCGGGCTCGAGGCTTGGGCACGAGGCTCGACTAGGGATCGATTCTAAAATGATCAAGACTTGAACATTGGTATTTTAATACACTTAGAAAAATATTCTAAGTATAAAAATACCAAGACTTGGCTATGCTCGAAAAATTACTTGAAAAATAATCGGAACCAAACTAGGGTTCGAAGTTGATAATTTCTTGAATCTAATAGCTATGGCTTAGCAACCCAAATTAATGGATTAATCTTAACTTAAACTTGAGATAGTATTATTTCAAAGAATAATTTATCATGTTTGAGCATTTAGCATAGTAAATATAACTCGAGAAATTTTCTAAAAATTACGGATTTCACTTATAGTCGAGCAGTGAAACCGTTCTTAATATTATTACTGATTCGGGGCGTTACACTTGGCCTCCAGTTTGCGGTCCTCTTGCCATTTATGGTAGAAAATACTTCGAAAGTTAGTAGGTCGCATCCTATCTAGGGTTTTAACTCATCTTGTTCCTTCTGTTAGCTTATCCTGGAATACAACCTAACTAGAGTTCTTGGGTCTTCTTAAAGATAGATCCTAGGCACCAAATCATGCTATCATGCTCATGCTTGAATTAACTTAACTCATGCTTACTTACGTCGGAGTTGGCATGGCGCGATGCTGGTGAGTGGTCAAACCTTTAAAAAACATTTCTAAAAATTCCACAAGTCTACAGGATTGTAGGCTTGCTCTGATACCACACTGTAACACCTCATTTCTAATACTTTAAATTTCTCGCATAAATTTTTCTTTTCTTTTAAATCATTTCATAAGCTCAAGGGCGCTACTACTTTAAAACTTGCAATAGCCTCGAAAACTTTAAAACTCACTCTTCATCTTAGCATCGCATAGCTCATCGCATGTTCCATCATCATACTTTGCGTAATAAACTTGTTCATAAATAAAACATACTCAGCTAAGTCTTAACCATGCAATTTAAAAACTTACTAAAGGTCTAATACTTTGAAAATAACTTAAAAACAGCAGAACTCATAAGCTAATTTATTTTGACCACTCTCGCCATCGCTCCATTGCCAACCGTTCAACCTCGGTGTGGAAAACAATAGGGGTGAGCATTTTCACTTACTCAGTGAGGAAAACATACTACGTAGACATTCAATGTAATTACCCATAACATGACATCAACATGCAACATGAATAATCGTATTATTGCTTTACCTCGCTCTTCCGACAAATGGTTGCCCAAAAGTCAGAAGACTTCATTCTTAGTTATCCTTGCTCTCCCGACAAATAATTGCCCAAAAGTCGAAAGACTTCGTTCATAGAAATTAAACAAGCAGCATATCTCAGCCATAGTATAAGCAATTATAAAGAATGTAAACATAGCATAGAATTTTCCTACCTCGTAGTGCAGTTGACTTGATCTATGAAGTATGTTCTAGGACACTTGAGGGCTCGACTCCTCGATTATCTACATTATTGGAAGGCTTATTTTAAATGACTTGTTGAAGAAATTTAACAAATCTTAGTCTTTGAGAAAACCAATTGATTTTCCTTGCCTCGCTAGACCTCTCTTGAACTTTAAAAAACAAAGCTCGTTTAAAGTCTTGGAAATTATTGAATTCTTAGCTTGCTTAAAGATACTAATCTTCATCATCTAGGGTTCCATATAACATCAATAAATCCGACATTGATCACATAATCATGCATATAAAAGGTAAAATCCGTTTTTGCAACTATATTCAAGAATCCGACCAAACTTGTCATGCGCAGCGATTTTAAAACATGCATAACTTTCAACATATAACTCATATGAACATGATTCTGATCTAAAAATAATTCTAAGACATGTAGCTAAAACTTTCATTTAGATCAGAACAGCAAACAAGGTCGTTTTGAAGGTGAAATATCAGCTAACATTCGGAACTTAGTTGCTGTCAGAAAATCAAAACTAACTCATGCGCTGTCCCACTAAACAAAATATAACTTTTTACTCAGGAAATATTTTTGAGATTGTTGAACCTAAAGAAATATATGAGATAGCACTACAACTTTTATGAAGACCTTAATTACATTAGAGCACGTTAAAGAAGTGACAGCAGTTCAAACTTAATTTATAACCTGCTGCCAGCTTTTCAGAAAACTGCCTGCACACTTTTTTTAAAACGATCATAACTCCTAAGATACAAAATGCTCTTTGGAAGATTCTTAAACTCATAGAAAGCCAACATAATGAACTACAGTTCATATTAAGAGTGAAACATCAAGAAACACGATCTTGATGGTCAAAACAGCATGTGAACAGAGGGACAGAAACCAGCGAATTCACATATTAATCATAACGAAACTTCAACAATTCAACTCTCGACAAAGGCAACTTAAACCAAACTTCTAAACACGATTTTCACAACTCCAAAACATGATCAATATCAAATACTTTCCAACATCTAATCCCAATCACATAAACATGAACAAGGATTTATGGAAGCATGCATAGGACATCGAATTTCCTTCTCTTTTCATTAACATTCATCGGCATAGACTTAATCCTAAAATTCTCGATTAATCATAAGTCTTAAGCAAGCATAATTATTCAATTTTCTATATTTTAAACATTTTTATAAACCTCTTTGTAAACAATTGATCCAAGACCAAACTTGAATCCTTTAGAACACACAAATCTCAGCCCAATATAGGAAAAAGATCGGTTTACCGTGCTCGGGAAAAAAGAAAAAAAGATCGACTCGTAAGGAATGGCCTCGGCTTTTCGGCTTTGGACGCTCGCGCTCGCGTCGGCTCGGGGGGCTGCTCGTGCGGCTGGCTTCTTGCAGCGGCAGGGTTCTCGTCTCAGGGTGTTGCTCGGGGTGGTCGGGCGTGGAGGCTCGCGGTGCGCGGGCTAAGGGCGGACGACGCGCGGGCTAAGGGCAGACGGTCGGGCTCGGGGGATGCTCGACCGAGAGAAGAGCTCGGGATTATATATATATTCTTTTATCTCATGAAATAATTTGGGTAGTGAAAAATAAATCTGATGGGAATGAGGCTTATTTATAGTGCTAGGTTTAGAAGAGTTGGAAAAATAAGAGATTCTTTATATTGGTAGGAAAATGATTCCTTTTACTTGGCGAAGAAGGAAAAATATTGGATGAATCTAGATCTCTTTCTCTCTCCTTTTTTTTTTCGATTCTCACTGCTAAACAATGAGGGGGGCCGAGTTTTTGTGCTCCATATCATCTTAGATTAATACTCCTTCTCCTTTATTGCTTAGAACATTAATTAATAAATAAAAATTATGATTTCAGGGATTTTAATTAGAAAAATTAAATAGATTGAGACATCTACTTAATTTTTATTTATTATTAAAATTAAATGGATAAAGACATCCACTTAATTTCTCTTTAAAATTATTAATGTCAAGCTTAGCAATAAAATATAAATGCATGCAATCAATTATGCTCTTTAAAATAAATCGGGCGCTACAAGAATAATTGTAATTGCCCACTAATATGTGTTTAGTTAATATCTAAAACTTGATAAAATTTCACATTTTCCTTATAATTTATTCACCAATTAATTATTTATAGTTTATTTCAGGTTCATATGCACACATGAAAAATAAGGAAATAGAAAAAAACTGATAAATACAAGAAAAATAATTTTTATTTGTAAATTACTCGTACCTATGCAATAAACAACAATTATACTTTTTATAAACAAATACGATCTGAAGAAAAATAAAAATAAAATTCAAAAGACAAACCACAACATAACCTATAATATATAAATGAACCAAAATATATGAACACAACATTTCATGTTAAGTACTTGATACAATAACATAAAAAGAAATTAATAAAAATGGAGCAAAGATAAAACAAAAACCACATAACATATGTAAAAATAAATTGACCTTTTTATCAAAGAACGTCGTGCACGAAGGCTTTTTATTCTCTTACAAAAGTTTTTATTTGCCTTCCGCTCATCAGAAGATTCACTATCTAGCTTGTCTATCTGCTCAATCCCACAATCTTCTTCATCAATTTCTAGATCTACCTCAACTTCAAGATCAGAATAAACCACATTTCGATTTCATTTGTTTGAATCTATGCAATTCTTATTAGCAAACCTTTTTTCTCCATAGATCTACTATAAGATGAAGAAATTTGTACAGTACTTATTTCTCTTTTATTTATGGTGCTTCTATTATGTTTTAGAAATCTATACTTATATAATAAGGTGTACCATTTATCAAATTTAGTAAGTTGAAAAGTCAATGCAATAAATGCATTACTATTTTGAGTAACATAATATAATATCATATCTATACTTATATAAAAGAAGATTCTATTTACTACATTTACTATCCAGAAAAGTTAACTGCATTAAATGTCATTACTATTTTGGTATTATAATATTTTATTTATTTAATTAATTTATTTATTTATTTTATTTTAAAAAAGTAAGTATAATAAAAAGATTTTAATAATAAAAAAATCAAATACCAAATAAAAATGTACACTTTGACTTATTTGATTATATTTGGTATTTGATTATACCAAATATATTCCTATTTAGTATATACATTAAATACTTATTAAAATATTTATTTGTTTTATTTGTCAAAGTTAAGTATAGATTTGTTTATATTATCAAATCATAAAAAAATATTAAATCCATATTGTTAAAAAAAATCATATAATTTTATAACAATTCTATTACACTATTTAACAATATTCCTTTTTTATTATATAATAAAATAATAATTAAATATTATATGGTGAACAACAATAAGTAAAACTGTTACTTTCTCTTATATCAAGGGATAAATTTACATGCTAAAATTAAATTTTTATTAGTATAAATATTTTAGTGAGATAATATATTAATTATTTTACAAGCTAGCCCTATGCTCATATTTAATGTTTAAAAAGATGTAGAAAAAAACTTATAATAACTCTATTGTTTTTTAGACTTAAATGTTGATTAAAAGAGGTAAAAATTCCTAACTTTTTAGACTTAAACGTTGATTAACACCATAGATTGAGAGTCTATATTTAGTAAAATTCCTAATTGTAATAAAAAAAATTAATTTTTGCTATATTTTAGAATATTTTTAAATTCATTATAAAAAAAAGAAAAAAAAAAACTACAATGATAAAAGCAAGTCAGCTATATATCGATTTGTTGTACTCTTCAAATCACATTCACAATTTGGCTACAAGGAAAGGAAACTCATTGATTAAAATATTATTTTGTCAGTAGTCTTAATGTACAAGAGACTTTAAGACTCCACTTGAATATTATAAAACTTTTATTGAACATTGTACAATTTTCTTGCGTATTATAAACTTTTATTGAATATTGCATCTTATAATATAATATTCCCCAAATAAATATATCTCGTGCTTCGCACAGGTCACGTACTATATATATCCCGTACATTTTTCTTTATTCATGAATATAATTATAAACCTGGATAAATAGCCTTAAAATTGTCTCGTGCATCGCACGGGCTCTGTACTAGTTTAATTAGTTAGCATCTCTTAAAAAGTTCTATTGGAATGTAGAGACCAAAAAAGAAAGCAATTAATTGCGCATTAAAGCCACACAAATCTTCTTGATATAAATGAAATATTATCTAGATGGAATTAAAATCTCCAGTGATTGTGAAATTAAATCCAGTTACATATATATGGAAATAAAAACAAAGTCTCGTTTAAAAGGCAAAGAAAGAATATTGAATCGTTGGCCAGGTAATGTATTCATAAATAACTAGTGTGTACCTGGTGCGATTTACGGGAACAATATTAAATTAACAATATTATAAATAGACCTCGAGTTTGAGTGGAAACTACTATTGATCCTATTTAAAAAGAGAAACAAAAAAAAATTATATATTAAAGAGAAGGATAAACAATACTTAATAATTATAAATTAAAGATTCGTGTCAAACAATGTAAAATTATTTTGTATAAGAGAATATAAAAAAATTTAATTACATACCATTTCAAAATTATTATTATACTTTTTTGTATGGTTAACTTATAATATTTGTAAAAATATTAGTAATTAGACCGATGAAAATTAGCTTCTTAAAGTAGATAATGGATTTCTAGTAGTAATTATGAATTGGTTTCTATTTTATTTTATTTTTTCTTTTTAAAGATAATGGATTTCTAGTAGTAATTATGAATTGGTTTATTATTTATTTTATTTTTTCAAATCTGTATAGATAATGGATGAGATTTTTTAAACACACGTATGCAATGAGAATTTGTAACAGAAGAGATAAGCTCGTGTAGATTTATACTAAAAATAGGAAAAAGAAAAATAAATATTTATTGTCAAACAACGGTTTTGATAAACTAAAAACCAGGAAAAAATAGAAACAAATCTTTACACAATTAATGAGCCGATTTTTTTGCCTATTCAGATTTGTCCAACAATTACTATATGTAGGATATATTTAATGATTTTGACAGGAAAAAGTTTCTAAATTTATAAAAAGGTTATTCTTTTTATATAATGATAGATTTTACACATATTAAAATAGCACGGTTAGAACAAGGCAGACCCTATAAACAATTGAATTTGTAGCTCTATTGTTATGGGTTTTCGTTCTCAGTTTCTTAGATGGGTGTGGGTTTGTATTTCTTCCTCTTCTTTTTCTTTTAATTTGGATGGGCAGTCTAAAGGTTTTTTTCAGCTTTCTAGGGAACTTAGACAAGGGGTTCTTTTATTTCCTTATTTATTCATAATTGTTTCTGAAGCTTTTTCCAATCTCATTAATCAAGCATGTCTTTCTTCTTCTTTCCACGGGTTGAAAATCAATAAATATGCCCCCCCTATTACTCATCTTTTTTTTTTGCAGATGATTCCCTTATCTTTTGTAAAGCCTCTTCTCAGTATATATGCTATTTTTTAACCTTCTTAATAGATTTTGTGTTGTCTCTGGACAATAAGTAAATATTAATAAGTCTAGTATCCTTTTTTCTAAGAACACTCCTGCTTCTCTTAAATCTGAAATCTGTCAGATGCTTAGGGGTATTTCTGTGGTAAGCTCCTCAAAGTATTTTGGACTCCCCCTTGGAATTAGAATTTCTAAAAGAGATACTTTCAAATTTGTGAGTGATTGTGTCATTTCTAGAATTAAAAACAGGAAAAATAAATTTTTTAGTGAAGCAGGAAAGGAAGTTTTGATTAAAACTGTGCTTCATGCTCTTCCTGTTTATGTTATGTCCTGCTTTAGACTTCCTATGAGTATTTGTGCTGATATCTGCAAAGTTGTGGCTAACTTTTGGTGGGGGCAGAATGAAGAGGGAAAAAACAGGATCCACTGGGCCAAATGGGATTTTCTTTCCCAACCAAAAGAAGATGGGGGCTGGGTTTCAGAAACTTAATTGTTTTTAATGAAGCTCGTCTGGTTAAGCAGTTATGGAGAGTTCTAACTCAGCCCAAGCTTCTCATGAGCCAACTTATTAAAGGAAAATATTTTCATAACCAGAACATTTTTGACAACTCTTTGAAAAGCTCTGATTCTTGGTTATGGAAATCTTTGCTAGGGGCTAGAAAGTCTTTAAAATTGGGGTTGTGGTACCAAGTAGGCAATGACAGATCTATCTTTATTTGGACTTCTCCATGGATTCCAGGAGCTACTGATTTCATTCCTAAATGCTGCTCTGTTTCTGATAAGAGAAATCTTGTACTTGTTTCAGACTTAATGACTGCAGGGGGCACTCAATGGGATGAAGACATCATATGGCAGACCTTTAGGCCAACTGAGGCTCACAGCATACTCAGAATTCCAATTAGCAGAAGTGGACTCAAAGATAAGCTGGTGTGGCACCAGAATCCTAAGGGCCTTTGCAAAGTTAAGGAAGTGTATAATACTATTCTATCCAGCCAGAATCATAACCATTCCCTTACTACTGCCAATGCTGAATCAAGTGGGGGGCAAGATAGAAAGAGAAAGGTATGGTAGACTACTTGGCATCTCCCTGTTCAAAATAAAATCAAAAATTTTGTGTGGAGATGTTGGTTTGGTTTTCTGAGTTATAAGGTTAAATTAAAATCCAAAGGGCACTGTGTTGATGCTATATGTGAACTGTGTGGTGAATATGAGGAGTCCCTAGAGCATATTCTTTTTCTTTGCACTAAAGCCAAAACAGTCTAGAAACTTGCTGGTTTACATTGGAACTACTTACCTGAAGAGAATGTAACTTTTCAATGCTGGTAGGAAAACTTGTGTCTGATGAAAGGAGCTGAGTTGTGGGAAGACAAAATTTACTTATCCACCTACATCATATGGTGGCTTTGGAAAACTCATAGTTCTTGGGTATTTCAAAAAACAAACACCTCTGAGATTCAAATTGTTCTGCAAGCTACAGCCGCAAGGCTTGAGTTCTCTGCCCTGGACAAAGGAAACTTCTACCTGTGTCTGTTGTTCTTTGGCTAATGGAGTTTCTAGTCAGGAGGTTCTCTAACTGCCATTGAAGATAAAGGAGTAGGGCAATCTTTTGCATTGCCAGTGCTAATTATGCTTCTCTGGATATGTTAAGGATGGGCTTAAACTGTGCTGGGAGCTTGTTCATTTATAGTCTGTTGGTTGTCTCTTTCCATCCTGTCTCTTTGTTTTGTAGTATGTTTGTTGGTTTGTGTGTCTTTCTTTCTTCTGCTTGTTAGGTTCTTTGAGTAGTTTTCTTTGATCTTTAATTTGTTGTTTCTGTTTCTGGCTGCTGGTTGGTCGTTTAGGGATGCATCAGGGATTGATGTCTTCTCCGTTTGTATTTTATGTCTAGCGCGTTGGCTTGTCGAACTCTTTAATTCTGAGTATTATCTATATATTTAATGTTTGATAAAAAAAAAAGCTCTATTGTTATAGTGCTTTTTCTGCATTTCATGGGGAAATATTCATTTTTGTTATCCAAACTATATTCACTTTTCACTTTTAGTTAGACTTACCAAAATGAGTTTGGGCTCACGGGTTGACTTTCCCCGCCCGATAAAAGGGAGGGATAGGTTGAGTTTTTTAGGCCTGCTAAAGAGCAGGCCTACACGAGCTAGCTTGTGCGGGCCGTGGGTTTTGGCCGGGTGGGCTGAGCCCGCCATATTTTTTTTTTCAAACGATAGAGATTCTATAACAGAAAAACACATAATTACAAAGACCTGGCCGATAATAGTCCAACGGACAGTTACACAGTTGAATCCACAGGAAGGACGACCAGGACGGAAGCCTAGAGACCCATAATTCACTCACAACTCACAAACAAACACAGAAACAGACAAAAAAAACTCTCTAAGGGAGAAAAACGGAGAAAAACCTATTCCCAACGGGAGAATAAANACTAAACACACAAAAACTACAAAAAGTAACACTAGATTCATGCCCTTCCCACCGGCTGGATAACCACTTCGCATCACCGGCAAAGCAAAGACAACGACCATAAATCAGAAACTTCATTCAAAACACTTACGCCTAACTAAATCCGGATTACAACACTCTTAACCTCCCAAAGGAGGCTCCACCAGGAGCACCAAGAAGAAATGCAACGACCCCACTTCCCAAACAATCTGGTGGCCGTTGCGGAAAAACGGCCGAAACTGAGACGGACACACGCCGGAGGATCCTGTCAAACCAACACCAGGGGGAAACAAAGATGAGGGAGAAAGTTCACACACAGCAGAGCCGGACACCGCGAGACGATGCACGACGCCACCAAATGGAGTCGCCAAAGAAAACCATAGCCCGCTCCGCTGCCAGCCGTGGTCGCCCATTACATCTGAGGAACTGCCACACACGAAAGAGGAGCCGCAGGGATGCCAACAGGCCATCTTCCATCTTGGTGATGGTCGAAGACGGGCCGGTGGTGAGAAGGCTTCTCAATTGATGAAGAGAAGAGGCAAGGGTTTACGACGATTTGGGGCTTTTCGAAACAAGGGAGAGATAACAGACCACATGTAGGCAAGCTCTATTTTTGTTCTAAGAATAAATATTCCACGGATCTAGAGGCAGAGGAGCCAAACAACTTTCAATCGGACCTGCAGGACTACTGACAATCGGAGGCCAATTATAATTCTCTAACTCTCGCGACCTGCAGGACTACTGACAATTTATAATTAAGTGCGGATTATGGGCGGTTTAGTCATGGTCTATAATGATAAATGAGTAACGATTTTGAAATTAAAACGGAAAACATATGCATGACTGAAATAGAAAATCACACAAAGATTGGCTGATCCAGTTGGGGATCGACAGAAGAGTTTTATGTATATTTATTCTATTGTGCAGTATGTAGATGTTGCTCTATTTTGACTTCAGACTGCTTGTTTTTCTTGGGCCTCGAGGTCGAATTTATGCATGAAAAAGTGAGAGCCATCATGACTAATGGACATCTATGGGCGTAGGAGAGTGTCACTCGTCCTCATGTAAAATCTCATCTTTTGAGGATGAGACTGGTTACGGCGGTCACTTTATCAGTATGATTTGTCGTTTCCTGTTCATTCTACAGGGGGGACCGTCAATCTTTGCGAGGAAGGAATAGGTTGAGTTCAGGATTTTTAGCTTAAGCATAGAGGTCGTCACTTCTGTGCGAGTGTTTGATCGACAATGACTTCGTATCGAGGTTTTCTCAGATTTTTTCCCTTCCTGGTTGGGCAAAGTTATCGATAGGCCTGATCTCATTCTCTATGACTTAATGGGTTGCCCTATAGTAAGTACAATTTAATGTATAATAAGGAGGCCCAAAGGTTTTTAGGTGTAGAATGGATGGACTATACATCTAAAAAGCTTTTTTTGCAGATTTTGGATCCGTGCGGCGAACTCTAGGATTGTCCAAATCTACTCGAGAGGACGTGTCAATTACTTTGGTCATAGGATAAGACTCGGTTCTATGAAAACATTAAATGTGGAGAGAGAATGTCTTCTCACAGACGGGCGCCTTTTCGAACATGGATGTGACGCTTGGGTTTCGTGCCTTTACATGAAGGGATGTAATGATTGGGGATTTTTGAGGGCTATCCCTATAAATAGAAAACCATCTTGGGACTCGAGATTTTCACAGTGTGAGTTTGAACTTTGAGTTTTGAATTTTGTGCAAGCCTAGACTTCTTCACTTTGACGAGTGATTTTTGGGTACCGTTCTTCTTTATTCTTTGCGGCATCATGTTTGATAGTAATGATTATGACATGGATTTGGTGAATGAGGCATTGACAGGCGATCGAGCCGGAAATGTGAGAGAGCCAATCACCGACTTGAGTGATGTTCAGGATATGCAAGTACAAATTGAAAAAGGATCTTGTAGGTCTGACGTTGGCCGGGCACCTGAGGCGGCGACCGGTTGAGGAGCCATCGGACCTCATCAAAATGGACATTTGTTGGTTTGTCGGTACGCTGGGTAATTCAGACATAGTTAACTTGGAAGGAAAAATACAAGATCCATAGGTCGATAAAAATGTTTGCATCATACGAGAGTGAACGGGCTCATTGTCCTTCGGCGGGGTGTGCAGCTGTCCACAAGAAATCCATTATGTCAGGTTTGTGGTTCCTCTTCCCTGAGGTTTTCTCAGGATATTTGTGAAAATGGAGGATCAACGTTACCCAAGCACACCCAAACACGATATATCGTCTATCATGTTTATGCAGAAAGGCTGGTCGACATCGACCGTGGATGAATTGGACTCCATATATATGTAGAAGACATCATAGGCAGGGTCCGGTTTCTTCAATTTGGCTCCACGTGATGACACGTACGCTAAACTGGTAAAAGAGATACTAAAGTCTCGCCATAAGTGGAGACGGGAGTGGTTCGGGGTGTCCAGGTAATGGAAGATTCGTTGATCGCTTGGCATTTCTTTGTAAGTGCCGACCTCTCTTGTGGAGATAATGCATAAGTTTTCGCCGATCCTTACTCAGGATTTGATAATAAGCCAGTCATATTTAATATTCCTCTTGATAATGTAGCGGAAAAGACTGCAATGGTCTTATGCTTGAGATTCAAGGGGAGGTTTGACACATGTAGTGCCCCGTTCGTTTAATAAAAGCAAGTTCAGTTTATTCTCATGCATGCATTTCATCTCATTCAATTGTTAGCTCGACTAATCAAATAAGCTCATTAGTTGTTGCTTAAGAAGAGAATGTCTACTAAAGAAAAGTATTTCTTCAATAATCAAGTTAAAAATTTGGCCTTATGTTCGAAGAGCTATCCGACCATTTTGTGTGATCAAGATCATACCAAAATTAACTCAAGTGTAACTATAGCGCCCCGTTCGATTATTGAATTTTTCGAATATTATTATATTGGCATTATTATTATTATTTGGATTAATTGCCTAAGTGAGAATATTGCTTAATTTATATATATGTATATATATTATTATGTGAAATTTATTGTGTGATATATGTATAGCCGGTTATTTTATTTTAATTTTTCTCGATCGTTGACCGAGTTAACCAAGTATTAAAACTCTTCTATTAAGAGACGTAAAAACTCTCTTCTATAACGTGACTATTTTCTCTCTCTAAGCGAAACCTGTCCCCAAATTTGCGAAACACTTCTTTCAAAAATCCGATCGTTTCGCCTTCCTCCGCGACGGATTAGCTCGGCCAGGGGTCATCTTTGACTGCCTGGCCCATTCCCGGTGCAACGCTTCTTCAATGTGGCCGTGGATTGCTTGGGGTGCGGTGGTCCGATCTGTGGTCGCTGATGGGGTGTCGGTAGGAGGTGCCGACTCGCCCGGCCGTCGTTCGACTGACAATTGGAGGCTATTTCTTCGATTGCCGGCGGTGCTCTGGTTTGCGGTGGCTTGCTCTTCCTTTGGTTCTCCTTCGTGGGTGCTGGGTTATGGCTCTCCGGTGGGGATTTCACCTGTTTGGGTGGATTTTGCCATTGGACTTCAGAAATATGTGGTGGTGTCGATGAGTGGGGCGGGGGGTACGGGAGCCGATGAGTGGGGCGAGGTCCCGGTGGTGCGGCAGTTGGGGTTGGGGTCCCGGGCCACTCACGTTTTTTCTTGGTCGGCTAGTGGTGTTAGGAGGCAGAGGATTGGGTCCTATCGAGCTTGGCTAGTGGTGTTAGACGAGTTTGGTGGGACTGGCGTGGGGTCTGGTTGGGACTCTCTCGGTTAGAGATGGGTCGATTCGGGATTGTCTCAGGGGTTGAGTTCACTTGCTGTATAGGCGTTCGTGCAGTTTCGGTAGCGGTTCTCGGGCTCGAGGTTTTCTTTGTGTCAGTCGGTCACTGTTGGTTGAGTTTAGTTCGGTTCGCCGGGGAAGGGCTCCGTCTTCGTTTATGTTTGGTTATGTTTTGGTTTTTTGATTGTTGTGTTTGTGTTGGTGTGGTCTTTGTGTTTTTGGTTTGTGATTTTGGTTTGGGCCGTTGACCCCTGTTTTACCCGAGTGTAGTCTTTATTATCCTACTGGTAGTTTACACTCGGGTATTACCCTGGTGGGGATTTGATATGTCTTTTTTCGTTAAGTTTTAGTTTAGTGTTGGTATTGTAGTGTGCTGGTCGTTCTAGCTTGGCTAGTTAGTATTCCGTCTAGGTTACATTAGTTGTGTGTGTAACCTTCTATTTCCCGTCTTCGGTCTCGTCTGTGTACATTGTTGTTATTGGCCTTTTTTATGAGTATGTTGATGTCGTTTGAAAAAAAAAAAATTAAAAAATCC
>BKCP01006815.1:126795-159475 GCA_008636005.1 Striga asiatica | reverse complement strand
ATATATGATTTATTGTTGATTTGGTAATTATATGATTAAGTTTTAATGGCTTTATGTAGTGACCTATCTTGTTTAATGTGAAACTATTAGATCCTGTTATTATTTTGTGTAAACCCTAGAGTTATTGAAACTTAGGATCGTCCTAATCTGATGGTGAAGACTTTGGACCGTTTCGATTTGTGGTTTTTGAGTTATGAATTTTTAAAGTGTGTCTTGCTGCTGAATCTTCGAAAATTCACTAAAAATTGAATACTTGTGCGTTTTATGTGATTTTTAAATATGTTATCCCTCAAAGGAAGAAAGCTTTTTAGTTCACCGACGAGGAGCTTTCAATCGAGTTCTCGGGCCAGAATAGAAAGCCTTGACCTATAAAATTATATTATTCCTCTTTTGATATTGATTCTGAGGTGTGAATTTCATAGAAAAATTCGAAGTATATCTATATGAAGTGTCGATTTGAAATTCTAGGATGATTCTTCAAAAGTATGTATAAAATCGTATGTTGCTATAAATGCGTTGAATTTTTGATATGTTTTATTTCTCTGGTCATTACGTCTTGTTTCAAAATTTCACTTTTAAATTCGCAGGTTTGACTGGGGAACTAGGAATTTCACTATATGGCTGTTATTTTGCAAAAACTATTTTTCTAGGTTAAAATGATTTTTAAGGGATGAACTCTGGTGTACTTGTGTATTTTTTAGTCTATTTTGATATGGTAAAATTTCATTGGATTCGGTCAAGTCGATTTTAAAAAGGTTCGGACGATATATCCAACCGGTCATCTGTCCAGGGCCTGCCAGGGCCACCTGCCCGTGACTGTCCGTGCCCAGGCCCGTGTTGGCACCTCGACAGCACCCAACTGAGCCCCGATTTGGCCTTTTCCCGACCGGTTTGACTTCCGTGTGAACCACCACTTTGTTTTTCATGCTGATTATGTTCTAAATGATACTTAATTAGTTTATCGAGTCTAGACGGTAAAGCCAAAGGTTCCAAACTCCATTAGAATTCCACGAATCACTTAGTCGATAATGTTTAGGCCAAGTGAATATTGTTGTATGTGATTCTAAGTGTCTGGATAGGCTGTTGATAGCACTATCTTGATTAATGTAGGTTCGACTAATTGAGCCCTCGACCTAAGTTCCTGCCTTAGTGTGAATTTTGCTACTTCGGCATCCAGGTGGATTTATTTTTAATTGTTATGCTGTGAATAATTGATTTTACTTGTATGGTATGATCAATGTATTCATGTGAACCATGTAGCTTTCGATGTGAGCTATACCGGCTGTCGAACGGTTATCTCCGTAGCTATAGAACGGACCCTGTTGGGGTAATATACTCTTTACGTCTTTTGCGAAGGATGCGTCGCCTGTAAGACCAAGGGGGCGATTGGATATTGTTTCAACAGTAAAAAAAAATCAATCAAAATTTAAATTTAACTCAACTTAACTCAACCCCACTATCTCCAATTATATCAATACAATTAAAATAATACAACCAATCATTCTTACACATCACATCAACTTTAATTCACTATTCATCCACTCACATAATTTTAATTAACCATCACTTTCAATTATTTTTCTCTTACTTTACATCAAATCAATTTTAATTATTTTATTTAAATATTAATTTAATATATCCACTAACAACTAACCATACTACAAAATTAACTATAGTTAAAACCAAACCAAATAAAAACTAGTTGAATTTATAAACAATCACATCCCAAGGCATGGGTCCTCGGCCGGCGATCAGTACCTTGATGTAAATCCAAGGTGGAAACCTTGGTCGTCGGGGGAGACTCCTACTGTTAGGGCATTGTTATAAGGACTGAGCGAAGGCATATGATACGTGTACCGGCAGTAGTCTATGTGTAGGCGTGTACATGAGAACGAACTTGGGATAGGAGATGGGATAGTTAATATATTTGTATACATACTGCGACTGTACCTGTCTTATATTATTTGTTATTTATGTGCATAGTGGTGAGCACCACAGATTCCATACGTGCTCATCCACACTTTTTCTTTCCAGACGCAGGGTAAGCAGGTTGCGGGCACGGCGAGGCGAGGCGAGTGGTGTTCGGTCTAGATGACTAGAACATTATTTGTGTTGCTTTCGCATTACTTATGTTTATTTATGATTTGGAATATTTTGTGAACTCTGGATATTTATGATGCTTCGAACCACTTTTGGGGAGATGCCTCGTTTGACATTATGATGTCTTTGCTTTGGAATTTGGAAACCCGGTTTGGGTGTTTGTTGACTTTGGACCTTGATGGGGGTGTTGATTTATGTTTGAATGTCATGGCTATGACTGTTATATATGAGATTGACTTTGGTTTTAAATGAGTAACGCCATAAATGTTTAAACTGAGTTTTGAAAATTAAATTGTTTTTTTCAGGAAAGTCGTGGATTTTCGCTAAATCAAAGTGGGGCGTTACAGCTTGGTATCAGAGCAGGTCTATGTTTGAGTAGACTTTTATATATGAATTATATGAACTTTGTGAGATATTTGGATTATATGATGTAGTTATGACCACTCGCTTCCGTCGTGCCGCGCCAACTCATGTATGATTACATAAGTGATATTAAAATGCTTATGTATTGACTGATATTTATGTTGTAACGTGATGTAAATCGGGGCTTAGGAGTTTATCCACCTATCTTAAATTTATTAACTTTAGAGACCTTAGTCTCGTGCTAAATGCATGAATTAAATGTTGTAGAATCATGGCTCGAACTCGCAATCATCAGGTCTAACGATTTCCCCCGCGTCAGCAAACTCCTCCACGTCAGCCGACACCCCCTCGTCGGCAGCCCCCACCCCAACAGCCTGCTTGTAACCAGGCTAATGACCATGCTGAGATTGTGATGAAGTTTCAGCAGCTGAGCCCACCGACTTTTACGGGAGTCGAGGGTCCTGTAGCTGCCACTGAATGGATCCGCAAGCTAGAGAGGATCTTCGACCTGCTGTTCTGTACGAATGAGCAGCGGATTGCTTATGCTCGATTCCAACTGGATGGCAATGCGGCCACATGGTGGTCAAATTATTGGAGGCTGAGGCTAGATGAGATAGCCAACTTGACTTGGGACCAAATGAAAGACGTGGTTCTGGAGAAGTACTACCCTCAGGAGTACCGAATGCGGATGCAGCGCGAGTTCTGAGATCTTAACCAGGGGACCCGGACAGTTGAGGAGTACGAGCGAGAGTTCGCCCGTATGAGTGAATTTGATCCACTTCTGGTAGACAAGGACTTCAGGAAATCTACCAAGTTCCGGGATGGTCTTCACCTGGACATCAGCTGGCTCCTCACCAGCCACGGGGTCTTGCCATACGATGAGATGGTTATCCGTGCACAGTAGCTTGAGAGCCACCGATCTCTTGACACCCTTGTCCCATCCTACCTTCATGCTCCTGTGATCCAGCGAGTTGCCACTGTTCCGCCCGACTCTAGTTCGGGCAAGAGAAAGGCTGATCCCCGCCGAGACCCTCATAAGGGGGAGCGTGGAGGGAACGACCGACGTGACGAGCGCCCTGCCACCCAGGGCCAAAATCCGAGGTACCCTAGTTGTGGTCGTAACCATGAAGGAAAGTGATGGTACACTCAGAAAGTCTGCTACAACTGCCAGCGCCTCGGGCATTTCCTTAGCGCGTGCCCTGAACCCCGAAGGCAGCATCCATTCCAGCAGCAACAGCCTCATCAGCAGTAGCTCCCACTGCCGCATCAGCAGCAGCAGCCCTGACAGCCCCCACCACTGAACCAACAGAGGGCAGGAGGCCAAGCCCGTGTTTATGCTATCACCCATGAGGAGGCCGCCTGCAACGCAGGTACTATGTCCGGCATGATTTCCGTTTCCAATGTGCCTATCTTTGCCTTATGTGATACTGGTGCTTCGCATTCTTTCATATCTTCTCATTGCCTTAACGTCCTAGCAATTAACTCCATCAATAAGGTCGACTCTCTCGAGGTTAGCCTAGCCTCGGGAAAAACAATTGCTATTGATTCAATGATCCATAATCTTCGTGTGAGTATCGGCGGTCAGATTCTAGAGGCATACACCTATGTTATAGATATGCGAGACTTTGATGTAATCCTCGGCATGGACTGGTTGACCCGCTATCGAGCCGACATCCGATGCCCAGAGCGAGAGGTGACCCTTCACCCCACCGACGGCTAGCCGATCACTTTCTATGGAGCCAAGTCCAGAAATGTACCCCACGTCATTTATTCCCCTAAAGTGATGAAGTGTTTGTCCAGCAGTAGCTATTAAGGCTATCTTGTGAGTGTGGTGGGAGAGGATCCCGAGTGATCTCCAGAGAGCGTGTCTATTGTATGTAAGTACTTGGACGTGTTTCCAGAACAACTGCCAGGAGGACCACCGGACTGCCATGTCAAGTTCACCATCGACTTAGTGCCCGGAGCTGGTCCATTTTGAAAGCCTCGTATCGTATGGTGCCGAAGGAGCTTCAAGAGCTTAAGGCCCAAATCCAAGAGTTTCTTGATCTCGGTTTTATTCAACCGAGTGTTTCTCCTTGGGGAGCGCCCGTTCTATTCGTGAAGAAGAAGGATGGATCTATGTGCATGTGTATCGACTACCGTGAGCTTAATCACCTTACGGTTAAGAACAAGTATCCCCTTCCCCCCATCAAGGACCTTTTCGACCAGCTGAGGGGAGCCAACATTTTCTCGAAGATTGATCTGAGGTCTGGCTACCATCAGCTGAAGATTAGAGATTCCGACATCTCTAAGGCTGCGTTCCAGACTAGGTACGGACATTATGAGTTCGTGGTGATGCCATTCGGGTTGGCTAATGCACCTGCGGTGTTTATGGACCAGTTCATCATCGTGTTCATCGACGACATTCTGGTGTATTCCTGGGACGTAGAGCAGCACAAGGAGCATCTCCGTATTGTGCTCGAGACCCTTCGCCGCGAGAAGCTGTATGCAAAGTTCTCGAAGTTCGAGTTCTGGCTAGACCGAGTGGCATTCCTTGGCCACATCGTGACAGCTAGAGGCATTAAGGTTGAAACCGGCAAGATTGAAGCCGTGAGTAGATGAGAGACGCCGAAAAATGCCAGCGACATCTGTAGTTTTCTCGGTTCGGCAGGGTATTACCGGAGATTCATCGAGGGCTTTTCGAAGATAGCCTTACCGATTACTCAGCAGACGAAGAAATCGGCGAGGTTTGTGTGGAGCCGCAAGTGCGAGGCCAGTTTCCATGAGTTGAAGAGGAGATTGACCACTGCACCAGTGTTTAACTATTCCCGACCCTTCTTTGGACTTCACCATTTATAGTGATGCTTAGAAGATGGGTTTAGGCTGTGTGTTGATGCAGCATGGGAAGGTGGTAGCTTATGCGTCGAGGCAGCTGATGTAGCGCCTCGTTTATTTAGGTATTATTTGGGATTATTTATTTATTTTATTATTATTATTATTATTATTATTATTATTATTATTATTATTACTATTATTATTATTTATTGAATGCAAAATTGTCTTTAAATGTTTAAATATGTATTATTATAAAATAATCAATGTGTATTATATGTAATATATATATCCGGTTTTAATTTAATTAACGCGCGATCAAACCGAGTTTAATATAGTTATGTCGAGCTCGAGGAAAACCGAGAACCCGCGCGCCTAGCCGCATCGAGCCTTATTATTTTTCAGCTCAAAAGAGCTAAATATTCGGACCCTTTTTGTTCAAGTATTATCGGCCCATAAAAGACCTTATATTCTCGACCCATTAACCCGGACTGACCTAAATATCTTTGGTGTGTTTAAAGGAGAAAAGAAAACCCTAAGTTTTTTTTTAACCTCACGCTCACCTCTATCTTTCTCTCATAACCCGCAGACACCCTCAGCAATCTTTCATCTCATTCTCTCTTGAGAAATCGATCGCGCAGCCTTCTCTCAAACGCTCTCCTCTCGCAAATCCATCGCGCCGCAAATAAATCAGATTTTCTTTCTCAAGTTTATCAGCCAAGCGATCAGAGAGGAGGATTGCATATTTCTCCCAAAAATCTCACCATTGCAGCGGCGAGAATGAGAGAGACCAAGTAGCTGCTCGCGATGCCATCCTTCGCAGGCAATTATCAAGCAGCAGCAGTGCTGATCGAATTTCCTTCTTCTCCCCCCACCCCTCCCCGTGCATTGTTCGTCGGCCGTCCACTTCATATCAGCATACCATCGGTCACCGTCCATCTGTGTGCCTCCGAAGACCCTCGAGCAGCGAGCAGTCGCGAGTTCCATCATCGGGCAGCAGAATTTTGTTCCCTTCAAGTCCTGCCGGAGAAGAGAACTCCACAGCCGCGCGCCCTGTCAGCAGCGACGCCGCACCTCGCCATCATCACCGGCGAGCCCTCCTCTCGCAATCCACGACAACATCTTCTCCGGCGAGCGACCACCACCGCAACCCGCCATCAACCTCCACGCGCAGCGCCTCCGCGACAAGCACCGAGCGCCGTCACGCGAGTAGCAAGTCCCTGACGAACTGCTCCTCAGCCGCTGTGCCTTGTCGCAAGTCGCGCTTAGCCGTCACGCGCCGCCCGCTAGCCACCGCGTGCTTGCCGTTCGTTTTCCTCTGTCCCATTTTCGAACGATTCCCGAGAACGATACCGAGGCTTTAACCTTAGCCCTTTCGATATATATATATATGTCGTGTATTTATGTGTTGGCATGCTATAATTCATTGTTGATAGAAGAATGATAATGTGGATCCTTGTTGTGGATAAATTATGAATTGCTCTCGTCGATTTTGAGAAATCGAACGAGACCTCGTAAGTTCGTGTTTAGTTTCTATGGAAATTGGAACATAAAGGATCCTTGGCCTTATGGTGAAGGCTTCGGGCATTTTCGGTTTGTGTCGAGTCATTTATGTAGTGTCGAACTCGTATAATTGCTGAATTCGTATTAAATTCATGATAAATTGCACACTGATCCGATTGATGTGAAATTTTATGTTCTATGTCCTCTGATGAATATAAAGCCAGTGTAAAAGTTTCATAATTTTTCACGGCCTGTAGCTAATTTAATTAATTAAATTAATTGGGCAGAATTGTGTTAATTTCATAATAAATTATGTAGTGCACCATAGTGGATGAAATTTTAGTATGTTGTCTCTCTAGAATTTTTATACGTTAGTGTAAAATTTTCAGAATTTTTGGACTCAGTTTGCTAAGGTAAATAATTTACTTTGTGATTCTGCCAAAAATTGTTTTAATTATGATAATTTGATCTGTTGCTGAAAAAAAATTCTGATTTTCGGTTGAAGTGTTTACATTGTGATGTGTTTCATGCTGTAAAAATATCAGAATTTTTGGAGTTCATATTGGTTCAGTTTTGATGAAAATTCGGAAGCTGCAGATTCTTGTTAGAATTTTCATAATTCGCATGTTAAAGGTTTAAGTCTAAAATTTTTATATGTTGATATGCATATGCTGAGGTTTATTGTGTAAAAAGTTCAAAGGTTGAATCATTCGTTATATCAGGTTTTAGATTTGTGCTCGTTTTTGCTGCAAACTTGTTCGAATTTTTTAAAATCATGTGTTTGAGTTAGAGGCTGAAATTTGGTGATTTTCCTAAGTCCAGTGAGGTGGACTTTTGTTTAAAATTTCAGAGCCTAACTCATTTGGTAACCTGACCAACCTGATTATGTGATTTATCGGCTTTTAGTTCGAAAATGTAGTTTTTGAGTTAAAAATTGTAAACCGACTCGCATGCTATTTCTTTGTTTGTTTGACTTGGTAAATCTTTGATTGAGATTATGTGAACTCCCATGCGTGTTTGGTTGAGTCTTAGAATCGAGTCTAAGTGTTCCAATGTCCACAAGACTTCACGAACAACTTAGTCGAATCAAGTTCGACTAAGTATGATTTGTGTTTTTCGTTTAAAGTCAAGATAGATGTTGATTATAGCATCTTGACTTAATGTAGGTAGTCGAGGAGTCCAGCCTCGCCTACTTCCATTTCTTTGAGTTATTATCAATCTGGAATCCAGGTGGGTTAGTTATTTTAAAATTCCTGTGCATATGTGTGTTTAAAATATGTTTAACCGGTATGATCTATGTATGCATGTGAGCATGTAGCCTATCGATGTGAGCTTGATGTCCATCGGTACGGTTGTCCCCGTATGATGAAATACGGTTACCCTTACGAGGTAAATCTCACTGAGACCTATGAGAAGGCCGTGTCATTGATGTGGCATGCACTTCCATGTTTCATTGATATGGCATGGCTGAGTTTTGATGAGCGTAGATGTGCACATGAGTGAGCCATAGCAATGGCAAGAGTCATTGATGTGACTAGAGATGAGACATGATTTATTATTGTTTATGTTCATGCTGCGACCATACCATCTTAACATTTTCTGAGTTGTTCATATGCCTAGTGTGAGTACAATATTTTTCAACTGTACTCACTCCCACCTGCTCTTCACGGATGCAGGTTAAGTAGTTGGCGGGTGACGAGGCAGGGCGAGTGGTGGTCTACTATATTTTACCTATGATTATTACTGCTTCCGCTTTTATGAACTTATGTTGAATTGGGATATTTTTTATTACGTCAATTTGAACCTTGGATTGTGAATTGCCTTTATGATTTTGGAACTTATTGAGTGTAAGTGAAGTTTGATAATTAGTAATCATACATGTATCGATTTTATCTGATGTGTTCGTATTTTCGGTTAAGAGTTCTTGGTAGTTAAGTAGCGCCCACTGAGTTTTAAATTTAATTTGAGATTTGCGAAAAATTTATTATGATTTTTATAAATAAATTCGATAAATCTTTTAAAATAAAGTGGGGCGTTACAGCTGAAGCCTCACGAGCAGAACTGCCCACGCATGATTTGGAGCTAGCCCCAGTGGTTCATGCACTGAAGATCTGGAGGCATTACCTTTACGGAGGGAAGTGGGAGATTTTCACGGACCATAAGAGCCTGAAGTGCATTTTCACCCAGAAGGAGTTGAATATGCGGCAGTGCAGATGGTTGGAGTTGGTCAAGGACTATGACTGCACTATTAGCTACCATCCCGGGAAAGCTAATGTAGTCGTCGACGCCCTGAGTCGGTAGAGTTATGGCCAGCTGTCTTGCCTATTCACCGGGCAAGATGTCTTAGTTCGGGAGTTCGAGCGGCTACAATTAGAGGCAGTGGAGTCGACCTCGACGGCCGGTGATATCTTGACTGCTTTGGTCGTGGGTCCAACTCTTCGGGAGAGAATAGTCGTCGAGCAGCCGAATGATCGTTTCTTATGCCAGATGAAGGAGTTGATGGAGGCCGGAAAGGTTGGTGGTTTCGCAGTTGTGACCGATGGTGCTTTAGTATTCGAGAGAAGACTTTGTGTTCCGAAGGTTTGAGAACTGCGACGGGAGATACTGAGAGAGGCTCACAGTTCCCCGTACACCGTCCATCCTGGTAGCACGAAGATGTACCAGGACCTGAGGAAGACGTTCTGGAGACGAGGAATGAAAAAGGCAGGTAGCGAGGTTTGTAAACCAATGTCTGGTGTGTCAGCAAGTGTAACGCCCCGTTTTATTTTAAAGAATTTACCGAATTTATTTATAAAGATCAGAGTTTATTTTTCGCAAAATCCCAATTTAAATCTTTAACATTCAACGGGCGCTACTTAAACAACTAAACAAATAAACATTTACACAGATAAAATCTAACAATTCAAAAATAAAATCTCAATTATTCATAATCATCAAACCAGTCATGCATAATTAAAATACTCCACAGGAAATTCCGTAGTCTAACCAACATTTCAAAATAACTAAAGCGGAAGAATAATTATTCAAAGTTAAAAAAATGGTCTATTGAGATAACAAAAGCGGAAGTAAGTAAGACATAATCCAACGACCGCCACTCGATCGTCTCTCGCTACCGCCGCCAACCAATGCTCAACCTATAAAGATAGGAAGAGGAAACAAGAGGACAGAAAAGTAAATGGGGGTGAGTACAACCATCATACTCACCATTACCGCACAGTATATTTCGTATAAAGATCCATAACCATAAATAATGTATGCATAGAATCCAGATCTAACTCCCTATTAGGGCCTATCGCAAACCTCCTATGTACATACAGCAAACCTTCCGACCAGACATCAGCGAGGATGTAACTGGAAGCACTCCCACCCCGGATGCAACGGGCGTAGGATCTTACCAGGAGACAGTGAAGTTGAATTACCCCTCCGCTCTACACGGATTCGGGCGTTCAGACAATCCCCTCTGCTCTACACGGATTCGGGCGCCCACCTCCCGGATACAACGGGCAGGTGACTTCCACTGATTATGCATTCGTCAAAGGCACTACCGTCAGGATACTTAGACTAGGGTTCTCACGCATACAGAAACTATCGTGACAAACATTTATACGAAATAACAAGTGCGATAAATGTAGATTCAACATAAATGAACCCACCTGGTAGCGATCGAGTCAAACACAAAATAAATGGTAGTCGGCGAGGTCGACTCGTCAAACACCTACATTTATTAAAATAGCCTTATCAAAGAATATTCGACATTTTACTTAGTTCAACTAAGTCCATGTAAGCATTCAAGCATGCATTAAACCAAAGAAGACACATTTCAGAAATTATCGCGTAATTTTGGAAAATTTAACCTAGGCAGCGTTTTTGAAATCGATATAACATAACTCGTATGAACACAAATCAAATTGCATTGGAATCCTAAGAGATGAATCTACAATTCTTATGAAGATACTGAAAGCAAATAAGGTCATTTAGCAGGTGATAAATCAACAAACATTCAAAATTGAGTCACATTCCAAAACTGGGAAAGTAAATTTGACCAGACTTCAGTAATTTCTATACAACTGGAGCTACATGCATGATCTTAATGAATTTAAAAAACTAAATGATAGATAAGTCAATTGTCTACAACTTTTATGAATATCATATTGTCAAATAAGCACATTATCCACGAGTTTAAACACAAAACATGTGATTCGGTAATTCTGTCAAAACTAGCCTGATGACATGGACAGCACCTCAGTTTTTAACCTTTATCGTGAGCTACAGATCTTCAAATGATATGGTTTAAGTCTCAAATTAAACCTTAAGCATGCCTCTATAACTTTCGTGTAGAACATAGAAGCGTATAAGATCTTTTGGATAGGGTAAAATCATTCACATTCCTAATCAGATTCCTGTCCAATTAATAAGTTTAACTCATGCAGGCCCAACTTCATAAGAGCACAACTTGAGCTACAGAGCACGTATAACCATGAAATTTATCTCATTAGAAAGGCAAGAAACAGACCTATAATTTTCATGAAGAGTAAAATTCTATACAAGCACATTACGACATGATAAACAGGTCATGCATAAAATACAGATATGCTGCCGGGTTATAGAAAAAACTGAACGTGCATCATTTTTGTAAAAACCACAACTTATTCGATATAACTCGGAATCGAGAAATTCCAAAACCCAGATTTAGAAAACTCAGCATACTACATATTTCGTGAAGGACACAACTTCAAATATTCAGTCTATGATGGCTCAAAACGCAGCACAACAGATCAGCGATTAGCGTATTTTCACATAAAATAACGATGACTTATAAAATGAATGGTTCGAAACTCGACAACGATCAATATACTTTCTCTTTTTGACAGCAAATAAACGAGCACATTGAGGTTCAATCACAGCAACAATATGATATTCGATTTAATGAGGTCACGAGCATAACTCGATAAACGAAACAATATAAACGAGCCGGTAACCATTCTAATCAAATCCGATTTCAACAAATTTTCGGCAACACGTATAATATTTTTATCTATCATGCTATATACGAGTACGACCAGAATAATGAGAGGATTCGAATAAGTTACCCGCTTTCGAATATCTACGAGCTAACGGAAGAAAAACGGGCCGAACGACGGGTCGACCGAACGGGTCGAGAATCGGCTCGCGAACGGAACTCGGAATAACGGAAAGGAACGAGGGTGGCCGTGGGCTTGCTTCACGCCGGCAGCAACTCACCGGAAATGACGTCGAGCTCGCTGGGGGTGGTCGCCGGAAGTGGTGGTGAACTCACCGGAGGTCGGCCTGAGGACAACGGCTTGCGGAGGTGCTGAGGCCGCTGGTTTGCTGCACGCGGAGGAGGGCCTGCTCGAGGTGCTGTGCGGGGGTGGTCATTCACGCCGGAAGCTCGCCAGAAAAACGCAGCGGTGAGGGATGATGGAGGACTGAGGTGCGAAGGCTATCAAGCTGGGGTGTTTTCGCTCGCCGGGAGTTCGCCGGAAAAGCAGCGTGGTGAGGGGGTCGTGGATGCTGGTGTTAGTCTCGCTCGTCGGGAGGTCGCCGGTGAAGATGCAGCGAGTGGAGGAGATGAGTGGGGGTGGTGAGAATGATGGTGAACGGGGCGAGAGGAAGAATAAATGACGGAAGAAAAAATACATACTCTCTGCTTTTACGTGAGGGTGATGAGAGAATTCAGGACGTGATTAATTTATGAAAGAAACGCTGCTCATTCAAATGAAAGGAATTAATCTCGCTCGTGAATAGAGGCGTTACTATTGGAGACATAAGGGGAAGATGACTCGGTATTTAAAATGAACAGATAAGTGGGATCAGATAAAGATTTTTGACTGGGTCTCGCGATTTTTGAACAGATAATTTTTATCTGTTTTGGGCGCGACTGATAAAAGAAAAGGAATGGAAATTTTATCTGTTTTGGGCTAGCCAGATAAAAAAAATATAGCATAGTCCCTTTTATTTTAAACTCCAAGGTGGGCCAAAAATATTTATCAATTAGGCTCGGGCTCGACTCACAATTAAACGAGGCTCAGTTTGATGAGGCAAAAACTAAATCGGCAATATTTATTATGAATACACTTTATTTATTTATCCATAATAATAAATAATTAGGGCATTTACGAGCACAAATAAAATAAATAAATTAATTCAGACAAATATAATAAATAATAAAATAATCCCATAATTATTCATAAATTAACGGGGCATTACAACAAGTGAAGGCTGAGCACCAGAAACCGAGAGGGCTGTTGAAGCCACTTGAGATTCCCATGTGGAAATGAGAGCTTTTCACCATGGACTTCATGGTGGGATTCTCGAGATCGAGAGCCTGACACGACTCTATTTGTGTGATCATGGATCGACTCACGAAGTTTGCCCATTTTTTGTCCGTCAAGACGACTATGAAGGCTAGTGATTATGTCGAGTTGTTCGCAGATGAGATTATTCGACTCCACGGGGTGCCCGTAGAGATTGTGTCCGATTGAGACCCGAAGTTCACGAGTCAATTCTGGAAGAGTTTGCACCGAGCCATGGGGATGAGGTTGGAGTTTAGTACAGCCTTTCACCCCCAGACAGATGGTCAGTCGGAGCAGACGATCCAGACTTTGGAGGATATTCTGAGGGTTGTGGTCTTGGACCGGAGCCTAACTTGGGAAAGTTCACTGCCATTGGTCGAGCTGTCCTACAATAATAGTTTTCACGCCTCAATCAAGATGGCACCGCACGAGGCTCTGTACGAGCGGAATAATCAGACTCTCATATATTGGGATGAGGTCGGAGAGAGGAAGATCATGGGTCCAGAGTTCATTCGTAGGGCTTCGAAGCAGGTTGATGAGATTCGGAAGAGGATCAGGTCTGCCCAGGAGAGGCAGAAAGTCTACGCCTACAGGAAGAGGCAGGAGCATGAGTATGAGGTTGGCGATCATGTCTTTCTATAGGTCGCACCCATGAAGGGTGTGGTTCACTTCGAAAAGAAAGGGAAGCTTCGGCCTCGCTATATCAGGCCCTTTGAGATCTTTGCTCGAGTCGGAGACTTAGCTTATCGGCAAGCTTTGCCACCGAACTTGTCGGGAGTGCATGACGTGTTTCATGTCTCGATGCTGCGTAAGTACGTGCATGAGCTCGACCACGTGGTGGACTTCGGCGAGTTGCAGGTCGAGCGAGACCTTACCTATGAGGAGGTACCGATAGTCGTACTGGACCGGAAGGTCCATCAGCTGAGGAATCGGAGAGTGAGTCTCGTGAAGGTACAGTGGAGCCGACATGACGAGTCCGAGGCGACTTGGGAGACTAAGGCCGATATCAGGAAGAGATACTCGAACTTCATGTTTTGAGTTCCCCTTTGTATTCTTTTGCATCTTAGCTATTTTCGTTTTCGAATTTCGAGGATGAAATTCTTATTAAGGTGGGTAGACTGTAGCGCTCCGTTCGATTATTGGATTTTTCGAATATTATTATATTGGCATTATTATTATTATTTGGATTAATTGCCTAAGTGAGAATATTGCTTAATTTATATATATGTATATATATTATTATGTGAAATTTATTGTGTGATATATGTATAGCCGGTTATTTTATTTTAATTTTTCTCGATCGTTGACCGAGTTAACCAAGTATTAAAACTCTTCTATTAAGAGACGTAAAAACTCTCTTCTATAACGTGACTATTTTCTCTCTCTAAGCGAAACCTGTCCCCAAATTTGCGAAACACTTCTTTCAAAAATCCGATCGTTTCGCCTTCCTCCGCGACGGATTAGCTCGGCCAGGGGTCATCTTTGACTGCCTGGCCCATTCCCGGTGCAACGCTTCTTCAATGTGGCCGTGGATTGCTTGGGGTGCGGTGGTCCGATCTGTGGTCGCTGATGGGGTGTCGGTAGGAGGTGCCGACTCGCCCGGCCGTCGTTCGACTGACAATTGGAGGCTATTTCTTCGATTGCCGGCGGTGCTCTGGTTTGCGGTGGCTTGCTCTTCCTTTGGTTCTCCTTCGTGGGTGCTGGGTTATGGCTCTCCGGTGGGGATTTCACCTGTTTGGGTGGATTTTGCCATTGGACTTCAGAAATATGTGGTGGTGTCGATGAGTGGGGNATATATATATATATATATATATATATATATATGTGTGTGTGTGTGTGTGTTTGTGTGTGTTTATATGCTATAGTGATGATTTATTGTTGATTGGTAATTATATGATTAGGTTTTAATGTCTTTATGTACTGATTTATGTGGTTTAATGTGAAACCATTAGATCCTGTTATTATTTCGTGGAAACCCTGTAGCTTTTGAAACATAGGATCGTCCTAAGTTTGATGGTGAAGACTTTGGACCGTTTCGATTTGTGGTTTTTGAGATATGAATTTTTAAAGTGTGCCTTGCTGCTGAATCTTCGAAAATTCACTAAAAATAGAATACTTGTGAGTTTTATGCGATTTTTAAATATGTTATTCCGCTATTGATATTGATTCTTAGGTGTTAATTTTATAGAAAAATTAGAAGTATATCTATATGAAGTGTCGATTTGAAATCCTAGGCTGATTCCTCAAAAATCTGTATAAAATCGTATGTTGCTTCAAATGAGTTGAATTTTTGATATGTTGTTGTTCTCTGGGCATTACTGCTTGTGTCCAAATTTCACTTTTAAATTCGAAGGTTTGACTAGGGAACTAGGAATTTCACTATATGGCTGTTATTTTGCAAAAACTATTTCTTTGGGTTAAAATGATTTTTAAGGGATGATCTCTGGTGTACCTGTGTATTTTTGGGTCTATTTTGACGTGGTAAAGTTCATTGGAATCAGTCGAGTCGATTTTAAAAAGGTTCGGATGATATATCCAACCGGTCAGTTGTCCAGGGCCTGCCAGGGCCACCTGCCCATGCCTGTCCGTGCCCAGGCCCGTGCCAGCGCTCCGGCAGCCCCGACAGCACCGAACCAAGACTCGTTTTGGCTTTCTCCCGACTTTTTTGACTTCTGCGTGAACCACCACTTCTTTTTTCATGCTGATTATGTTCTAAATGATATTTAATTGGTTTATCGAGTCTAGACGGTAAAGCCAAAGGTTCTAAACTCCATTAGGAATTCCACGAATCACTTAGTCGATAATGTTTCGGCTAAGTGAATGTTGTTGTATGTGATTCTAAGTGTCAGGATAGGTTGTTGATAGCACTATCTTGATTAATGTAGGTTTGACGAATTGAGCCCTCGACCTAAGTTCCTGCCTTTATGTGAATTTTGCTACTTCGGCAAACAGGTGGGTTTATTTTAAATTGCTATGCCGTGAATAAGTGATGTTACTTGTATGGTATGATCAACCTGTGAACCATATAGTCTTTGATGTGAGCTGTATCGGCCGTTGAATGGTTATCCCCGTAGCTATAGAACGGACCGCATTGGGGTAATCTCCTCTTTACGTCCTTTGCGAAGGACGCATCGCCTGTAAGACCAGGGCATGGGTCCTTGGCCGGTGATCAGTACCTTGATGTAAGTCCAAGGCGGAAACCATAGCCGTCGGGGGAGACTCCTACTGTCAGGGCATCGTTATAAGGCCTGAGCTAAGGCATATGATACGTGGACCAGCAGTAGTCTATGCGTAGGTGTGCACATGAGAACGAACTTGAGATAGGAGACAAGATAGTTAATTGATTTGTATACATGCTGCGAATGTACCTATCTTATATTATTTGTTATTTATGTGCATAGTGGTGAGCACCACGGATTCCATACGTGCTCATCCCCATTTTTTCTTTCCAGACGCAGGGTAAGCAGGTTGCGGGCACGGCGAGGCAAGGCGAGTGGTGGTCGGTCTAGATGACTATACCATTATTTGTGTTGCTTCCGCATTACTTATGTTTATTTATGATTTGGGATATTTTGTGAACTCTGTATATTTATGATGCTTTGAACCACTTTTGGGGAGATGCCCCGTTTGCCATTATGATGATGTCTTTACTTTGGAATTTGGAAACTCGGTTTGGGTGTTTGTTGACTTTGGATGAAACTCTTGATGGGGTGTTGATTTATGTTTGAATGTCATGGCTATGACTGTTATATATGATATTGACTTTGGTTTTAAATGAGTAACGCCACAAATGTTTAAATTGAGTTTTGAAAATTATATTGATTTTTTTTTCGGGAAAGCCAGATTTTTGCTAAGTCAAAGTGGGGCGTTATAGTAACCCCACAAAGTGCATCTAAATCTCGGTCCAATCAATAAATTCAATTCAAAATTCAAACCCCACTTTGATTTTAAAGAAAATCCATTTAAAATTTTCAAATTCCAGTTAAAATGTTTGTGGTGTCACTTATTTACTTCAAAATCCTTTTTCAGACATACATCAACCATAACATGATTCAACATTCAAATATTTCAACTCCCAAAAAGGGGTTCATCCAAATTATTCATCACCCAAACTGGGTTTCCAAAACATCACGGTATTCACGGGGCATCTCCCCAACATTATTCCATAGCATAATATTCCCATGTTCATAAATTCGTAAATGTTGTTCATAAATAAAGTGCGAAAGCATCAAATAATATTACGGTCATAAAGACCGACTACCACTCGCAACAACCGCCGTCATGCCTGCCCTGCTTAACCTGAAATGTGAATTTTAGGTGAGAGTGAGCACATAAGGAAAGACGAGGTGCTCACCACTATGCAATAATAACAATTTTTAAAAAAATAACAACAGGTACAATCGTAGCATGTATATGAATCAATCAAGTATCCCCATATTTTTCATCATAAATTCGCAGTGTTCAGACTCATGTGCACATCTACGCATAGACTACTGCCGGTAGACGTATCGAAGGCCCTCACTCGGGTTATGCTTCGAATGCCTCATGGGATTTACGTCTATGCCCCACGTTCTTGTACACCGAATGCCCCATGGGCTTCTATCGATGCCCAGTTAGTAGGAGTAACCCTTCGGGTTTATTTTGTAACCACGGGATAACCGTTCAACGGCCGATACAGCTCACATCGAAGGCTACATAGTTCACATGCATACGTTGACCATACCATAAAAGTAAAACAACCATTATTATAGCATAGAAATTGTCAGATTAAACCCATCTAGTCGAGAGCAAGAGTTAAAGCACAACAATTGGTTGAAAGGCGAGCTCAACTCGTCAAGCAACTACATATATTAGAGTAATCCTATAAATAACTATTCCACACATGGATACACTCATTTTGACATTCGTGCGATCAGACTCGACTCATATAGTTCATATAAGAAAGCATTAAAAAGATAGATTTGATTTTCGAAAACAACACATAAATTTTCAAAACTTAACCCCGGCAGCGATTTTGAAATCGACACCATTTGCAGCACATAACTCATATTGACACGAATCTAGTTGGATATGAACCCTAAGACATGCCTCTAAAATTCTTATGAAGATATAAGAAGCAAATAATGGCATTTATAAGGTCATCAATCATCAAACATTTGAAACAGGGATGTTGTGAAAAATCTGGAAACATATAGCGGACAGGACCAGTATTTTCAATATAAATGAAGTTACGGACATTCTATCAAGAAGATTCTAAAACCAAAATGTAGCTAACTCAAATATAAACAACTTTTC
Source organism: Striga asiatica (assembly GCA_008636005.1). Lineage (NCBI taxonomy): Eukaryota > Viridiplantae > Streptophyta > Magnoliopsida > Lamiales > Orobanchaceae > Striga > Striga asiatica. Next base: position 141,089 of record BKCP01006815.1, on the reverse strand, counting down.
TGAAGACCACATTGTCAAATAAGGACAACATCAATGGTTTTAAACACAAAACATTCGGGTCATGAAATCTGTCAGAATTAAATTCGGCTTACCAACAGCACTTCAGTAATTCTAAACTAAATCATGCTACAGACCTCCAAATGATAAGATTCAAAAACCTATGGATAGCCAAGAAACATAAAAAAAATGTGTATGAAGACCACTTTCACATTTAAGCATGTTAGAATATCAACCGCAGACCAAACATCAACATCATATACACAGCCCGATTTTCAGTCAAACTGCTTGCACAATATTTTTATAAAAATCACATCTCAAGATATGCTCATCATATTGACATGATTCCTAACTTATTAAAAACCTCAGAGACAGTCCTACAACTTTATTTTAGATCACTGAAGGAGATAAGGTCATTAAGAAGGGATAAAATCAGTTAAACATCAAGAACCAATTTTCTGCCAAAAGCATAACCTCACCTCATGCATTTTCTACATCATTTAAATACAAACCGAGCTAAAGTCATCATCTCAGCATGAATTTTACCTCATCAGATAGCTTAAAAATAGACCTATATCTTTCATGAAGATTACATTTTCATTTGAGCATATTAAGAGGAAACAAACAGGTAAAACATTCAACATGAACTTGCTGCCTGGTTTTGTTAAAAACTGCTCGCGCAATATTTTTGTTAAAATCATAACTCTCTCATTTCAAATCGGATTTTCGAAAGTCCAAAACTGACAGAACCAAAACAGAATGATATACATATCGCATGAAGAGCACAACTTCATAAAACGGGTTTCAAAGGATCATTACAGCAGTATAACAGAGCAGTAATATTTCACGATTAACATCACATGTGATATACAAAATTCATGATTTCACAAAACACCATTTAAACATCATAGACCATTCACAATTCACAGGGCCGTCTCCAGAAATTTGGAGGCCCCAGGCAATTTTTTTTTTATTTTTTCGAAATTCCCAATTTGAATTTGTGTGATAAGCAGAGAAGAAAAAAACAACTAATTCAACAAAACAAGCTAAATAAATAAATATTTTTTCTTGTTTTTCATCAATCCTGAAATATATCCTGGAAATGATAAATTATCTTACAGAGATATTTAATAAATTACATTGAAGCAGTCACGAGGACATTAAGATAAAAAATAAAAAATAATATCACTGAAACTAATTATTCTAATAAAAATTGTTCATACCAAACATCATAAGAAAACAAATGAAATATTTAGGTTTTCAAATTCACAAACAAATTACATATTTAACCATTAGCCTTTTGTTAATTAGTTTCTTCATTTGTGTACTGGACCAAGTCCATATTTAGTCATTAGCCCTTAACCTTTTATTAATTAGCATCTTTATTTGTGTAATGGATAAGTCAATATTTAGTCATTACTCATTCATTAATTAGGCCACTTCATTTATTTAAATGGATCAAACCGTATTAACCTACAAAAAGAAAATGTGGCCCCAAATAAATTGAGGCCCTAGGGAAGAGCCTCTCTGCCTCCCCCCTGGAGCCGCCACTGACAATTCATATGAGTTCAAATAACCCTAACATAAGATCATAAGAGAAATCTCATATATTCACATATCAACCACATATATACGCATAAAGTAATAGGGTTCAGGCCATCGGGTACTGTTCTCGGGAAAAACACGAAATATGTCCCTTCACGTCACACACAAACAGACAGCCCAAATGTGCTCAAAATCCTATCTCCACCGTTCAAAACGAAGAGTAATAAGTCATGAACCTACTGTCAAAATTTTGTGACGACCCAACGGTCCAATCGCCGGGTATCGGCGATTCCCTGTGACTGCTCAGTGCAGATGCGAGAATGAGAAGGGAATTGGTTGAACTTGTTTTCTCATTCTTTCCTCTTACGTGAACGAGAAAGAGAAATTGAGAGGGATGAGGGAAAGGAGGGTTTTGGGATTTCTTGTGATGTCTGCGGCGTCGAGAGAATAGAGAAGAGGGGAAGAAAAATCACACGATTAATAGACTTAGGTCTTAAAAATCTTGTTCTCCAAGCCAAAAAGGAAGTGGGTCGCGGGTCGGTTCAGGCGGGCTGGTGGTTCACAGGTAGACCGGGCCGGTTTAGTTAATCCGAATATACATATATACGACACTCGGAAGAATACCACATGACTTCCGGAAAAATTTAAATAATTAAACCGGCATTCTTATATATTTATTATGCACAGAATAATAAATATATTATCAAGCAATTATTTCACTTTGACAATTTAATAAAATAAATAATAATATTAATAATACAAAGAATATCCAAAAATCTAATAAACGAACGGGTTAGATCCGATTTACGCGATTAAACCGAAATCGTCGAACGATAAAAGTTTTACAATAACACGATTGAGTACTTAAATATATAATTTAAGTAGACATCGCGACCAATACAATAAATATAATCTCATAAATAAAATTCGATAAATAGAATAATCCGGGAAATTCTATAAATCGAACGGGGCGCTACAGTAATTCCCCATTTATCAATCCCATTATTTAAGCTCAATTGATGTCCTTTGGCAAGCCATAATCCAAGTAACCTCTCAAACCAATCCCTTTATGTTTTAAACTACCAAATCAAAGATTCGTCCACATTCATTCACTTTTATTCAAAGTCTTCACAACAAAAGAAAATTCCTCTTATCTCCTCTTCATTTTCTCCTTGAAAGTTTAAGAGCTTCTTCTCCCAAAAAGCCTCCATCCTTCCGGCAAAAATCCGAGCATCAACCTCTCACAAGGTGAACTTGAGCAACCACCGGCAGCAAGACCCGAGCCACCGCAAACGAGCAGCGCCTGGAGCAATCAAGACCAGCACCAGAGACCCTCCGTACATAGGCGAACAACACCCACATAGCCGAGATCCACTGGAGAAGGAGAAGAGTCAGCATCACCGAGATCCTTTGCACCCGAGCCTTGATCCTCTTCCATATTTTTCCTTGGAAAAATTTCGAAAAGTCAAGCCCTCGGTCATTTCACTGAGACATCAGCATATTTCATTCATCCCATTTAAGTTGGGGTGCTATTATACTATGTCTTATTCTTTATAAATGCAAGATATTATGATTGACGTATGTTATGTGAGTGCTCAGCCTGTGAGGGACAATGCCTGCGAAGGGCACTTAGTTACATTTCACCTGTGAAGGGCAATTAGTTACATTTCGCCAGTGAAGGGTGAGTGATTTGCCTGTAAAGGGCAATCAGTTACATTTCGCATGTGAAGGTGAGGGCTCGACCTGTGAAGGGCAATGCCTGCGAAGGTCAATCAGTTACATTTCGCCTGTGAAGGACAATCAGGTATATTACGCCTGTGAAGGGCAACCATATGAGATCGGTTCATACATGTTTCCTGCTAAAGTTAAGGTATCTGTATTTATATTGGATAATCGCATAGTATGGTTACTGGAAGTGAGCTAGTGTTTTGCTCACCACCTCACCTTTCCCCCCTTTCAAGTTGCACAAGTGGCGGCAGACACGGACTAGCGAGGGTGGTCAATAAATGCCATTATTTCTTTATCCTTCCGCAAATATTATCAGACATGATGTTTATTTTGGTTTATTTTATAACTGTATATTGAGGATATGACTATGTTGGTTTGAGACTTTTTATAAATTGCAAGTTTTATTAGAGTCTCAATTATTTTCCAGTAACTTTTGACAATGAAGGAGTTTTTCAGTAGTTACTGAGAAGAGTTTTAAAGTTGAAACAGTTTTGAAAATTTTAAATTATTTCTAAAGACTTAGTGTTTTCTAAAGATAAGCAAGCGGGCGCTACAACATGGTATCAGTGCCAGTCAGCGGTTCTGTAGACTTGAAAACTTTTAATGTTAGAATTTTTTTTTGAAAAGTTTTAAAAGTTTGACTATTCATCTCCTTTGTTTCGCGCCAACTCCCAAGTAAGTATTATACATTTTAAAGTCATTCCAGCATGTTCATGTTGCATTTATGAGTTTATTTTGGGTCTTAGGACTTACCCTATGAGAAAGACCTTCGAACTCTATTAAGTTTTCTAGTCAAAGTTTGAGTTAAGTTTTGACTCTAGAGGTTATTTTAGTTTAGATTGGCAAAGTGCCTTCAAGTAAGTATATGTAGTAATGTTTTTTTCAATGTATAAAAGCAACAAGTTCGGGTAAGCCATGGAGGCTTGAAATAAAAACCACAAGTCTGGGTGGACCATAGAAGCCTGAAGCTAGGCTGTGACAAACATATATTTCAGTATGAGGTGACCTTTACTGGTCATAAGAAGAAAAGATAAGAAGATAACATTTTAAGAGATGAAAGCAAGGATAGTCCGCGAGTTATCTCGGCGATAGAGAAAAGCCTAAGAAAGATAGATCGTCAGGAATTCTTGGGGAACATTGTATGGAGATCTACGAAGTAGCAGTCAACCGAAGAAGTCCCAATGGTACAAGAGTATCCAAATGTCCGGAGAAGTTGCTAGAAGATCCAGCGAAAGCGTGGTGGAAGTTCTTGGTACAAGGAGAAAGACCAGTGCATGTTAGTTTACTGTGCAGACAGCTTGTTTCCGCTGGGTTACAGTGATTCTGACTTCCAGTCAGTTTGGGACGAAAGTAAGTCAACCTCACGCTATGTATTTACTTTTGTATGAGGAGCCATTTCTTGGAAGAGTGCTAAGCAAAAATGCGCGACAGACTCTGCCATGGACGCCGAGTATGTTGCAGCCTCTGAGGCAGCAAAGGAGGTAATATGGCTCAGGAACTTCTTGGTGGACTTAGAAGTGATTCTGAGTTTTCCACAAGGGATCACAATTTATTGTGATAGCAGTGGTGCAGTAGAAAACTCAAGGGAACCACGAGTCCACAAGGCAAGTAAACACATAGAGAGAAAGTACCAACTGATACAAGAAATCATAAGAAGAGGAGACGTCGAGGTTGCCAAGATTGCATCAGAGGACAACCTAGCTGATCCTTTCACGAAGAGTTTCCCGGGGAAGGTCTTCGTCAAACATGTGGAAGGAATGGAAGTCAGATGTGTGGCCACATGATCGACATATGTCTTTTAGAATACGGATTGATAGACATACACTAGTAAAAGTGAAAGCTTTAAGTATAAGTGGGAGATTGTTGGTGTATATACTGAAAGCTGGGCTTTAGATGATATTTACATTTTATTTCGGTTGAATGAGAATCATGTTTGATTATCAAGATCTATGTTCTGTTGTTTTGCACTTAGATAAATTTCATTAGCGGGTGAATAGAAGATCATTTTACCAGTTACTTACGAAACAAGAATGATTGGTTTATAACCTAGTGGAAATGAACAAACCATTAGAACGGTAGTAGTGTCAACCGTACAGTTGATCTGGACTGATTAGTTGCACTAGTATATTTATGTATTGAAAAGGATCCTAGAGAGGAGCAGTACGTTTTATACTAATGGTGGTAAACAAACTAGGCCTCGGTTAATTACTACGTTCTCTTAACCTGTAAGATATAAACAGGCATGCGCATGCAGTGGCTATTACTTTGATTCACTAAAAGTGAGATCCATTCTAGTGGTTCAATAATCTTGATGTTTTGGGTAATAGTGCTACATGTACGATGTGCTGTTAGAATGTTTACGGTCACCATGTGCTGCATGTGGATTAAGTTCCGACATAATAATAAAGATTTGAGTGATGCTAGCTCTGATTCAATATATCGATTAATTCTTGATTGTCAGTAATCGAATTAATTGATGGACATTATATCTTAAACGTGAGGAGATAATTCGAGTAATTATTATTGGAATCTCGAATATAATTTGGGGATGATAAGGGAGTGCAATAGTGTTTCGTTAGTATACCGGAACATTTTTTATGTAATTGGATCATGTAGGCTTGGCCCACAGTTGGGCCCAATGACTTAGGAAGCCCATATTATCATCTCCTTAGGTTCTCTGCTATAGCCCTATAAATACACCATTAAGCTAATGGGATTAAGAAAAGAGAGACACACATAGCCTCACACGTTCGGCCGGTCTCTTTTATCCCATAGGTAAGTTTTATCTTCGTTTTGTTGCTGCACCGAGACAAACGAAGAGGTGTCGAGAAATATAGCAGAAGATCCTAAGGTATCGAGACCCCGGGATCATTCACTGCGCGCAAGCCCCGGCGACCACCGCACGCGAACTGCAACCACCGTAAGAAACCCTTTTCCCACAGCCACAGTCCCCAATTATCGAGCACTCCCGATGATGACGCACGACCCGCTGCAACCCAACGACGCTCTCGACAAGCTTCTTGACTATTAGGATATACTGTAAATGCTTGGCTTTCAATTTTCGGCATGTTTTAGTCAAAGTACTTATGTTTGCAAGTTTATTTATTTATGCAATCATAACTCTTTTGTCTTACATTGTAGAAAGTATGGTTCGATGTGTAGAAAGAAAAATCATATTATTGGTTCCTTGTAAGATAAATTAATTGTTCACAGTCTCGACAGACTGGAAACCCCTGATGGAAAAAGTCTGTAGTGTAGTTTTGATTCAGTTGATCTTTGACTAATGAATTACACTAGTACTTAATATAAGTATTGAATGGACCCCAGAAGGATAATATTATTTCAATACTGATCGACTAAATAATCTAGACCTTCAGTAATTGATGCGTACCTCTTAAGTCGTAATGTAATAAAAAAGCATATATATTCAATACTTGTTTATTTGATTTACCAAGGGTGATTTCTATATTACTTGTATGACATACTCGGTATTTTGGTAAATGATGATATTTATATGATGTGCTATTATAATTAATTACGGTCACTATGTCCTAGTGCGCTGTGTTGATGATGTCCCAAAAATGAGCACACAAAGGAATATTTTGTCAAGCCCTGCAAGCGGATGAGTTTCCGACATAATGATTAAGGAACTGAGTGGTACTAATTTGGGAATAAAAAGAAGTTGATTAATTTCATTGTCGGTAATTTAATTAATCAAATAACGTAATATCTTAAACATAGGGATGGTAAATCGATCAATTAAATTAATATTAACTAATTAAGTGGAGGTTGGAATTTATTGAATAAATTGAAGTTAACTGGAGAGAACAATAATATTACTCTAGTAGAATGTTTTATTATTTAATTCTATTAGTGGGTAGTACTTAATTTATTTTCTAATTAGTTAATTCCGTAAGAAGAGGAATATTCTTTCTAGAATATTACCAATGGTTAGGATACATAAGAGTCTTCTAGAAAGGGTAATTAGGGTTAGGAGGAACTAGGTCTTCTAGAAGGGAATGTAACTGGAGAGTAAATATATTTCCTAACCCTAGTAGGATAATGATGTGTGTAATTATGTATGTTATTAATGAAAGTCTATCGTTAGAAAGAAAAAAACCATAGTAGGATATGCTCATATTTAGCACCTCTTAAGGTCTCTAATGTAGCCTATAAATACACCATGTCCCAAACCTATTCCCCTAATGTGTGAGAGCCGATTTTCATCTTGAGAAAGAAGAGAAATGTGACTTTTATTTGGAACAAGAGTTCGGGAGTTTCAGTTAATCGCACCACCAAGATAATTTGAAGTAGGTGTATAAGGTCATACATTAGAAGGCTTTAAGGTATAATATTTATCGAGCACATATATACATACATATTATCCAGCGACCAAGACCACCGTCTTCAGTTGTCGGAGACCGCCATCCACCACCGCGAGTCACTACCAGAAATCGCCGCCGCCTTGCCGCGACCTCCCAGCGACACCGCGAGTAGCCAGCAGCAGCCTCACGTTCCCAACGACGACCTCGCGCGCCTACCTGATCTGCCACGTGACACCGTCCCTGCCCGAGTTCATCGCGCATCGCCTCTAAGCAAGAAGCTCGCGCACGTCCTACTATGCCATACACGCCGAAGCCTTCGCAGTGCACGCTAGCCATCCGCGCCCGACGCGTAGGATAGCTCGCAAATGCCAGGCGAAACGACGTTGTAATCCCTGCTCCCAAACGCGCACGCAGTCGAGCACTAGTAGCACCCGACGCACGTCTTTTTCCTCAGCCGCTCGACGCCTAGACCCTGTAGGCCATAATAAGAGAAGGATTCCGCCACCCTTCAAGCGTAAGGAGGACTCGAGTCAAATGGAATGCTACACCTCTACAGTTCTTTCATCAGTAGAGGATTCTTCGCCCCAAGGAACGAACACGAGGCCATCGACCAAGGCCTGATGCGCAGCCCCATGCGACTTCAACCCACAGCTCCTGACATGCGTCTCTGACCACGCCCGACACGCCAAGTTCCCGGTGACACGAGTTTGACCGAGAAGGCCAAGTCCGGCTGCCCAACAGACTTTGCGGTTCAGACGATCTCCTACAGCGAAAATCTAGAACGTCTCAGAGACGGCAAAATTTTTAAAAGATAATGTCCTAATCCTAATTGTAGATTCCACTGCGTTAAAATTTAATTCATTAGATTCAAATGTGCATATCGGTGACGTTCCTAATAGAACCCAGCATTAGCAATCCGGCTGCTCAACGGATTTTGAGTTCAGGCGATCTCCTAAAGCGAAATCTACAAAGTCTCAGAGTCTGCAATTTTTAAGTCGTAAGTTTTCAGTGTTAAACCTCTAGATCCGCTGCGCGTAGGTTTATTCTTGTTTTTTGAATTCGTGACTTGTACTTAACTAGATCCTTACCTATCCCAACACTTTAGTGCTCAAAAATTGATGGGGCGTGGTTGTGGATATGACTCAAAGCACTCAAAAATAAAAATAAGTTAAAACCCATGTGATCCATATCCAATCACTCATGTAACTCAACCGATAAAAACCAGTTAAAACCAACTTTTTTCCATATCCAATCAGTCCCATAGTCCAGACCTAATTTGTTAACTTAAAAAAATATTGGTGTATCAAAAGTAAAATGCAGATATAATTTGGTGGTCAACATGAAATTTTTATGTTTCACCGTGTTTACATATATTTCAATCAAGGACGGAGCCACCCGAATTTTATACCGGTAAAAAAATATTTTAGCCCATGTTACATTAGATTAGTCAAGTATTAACCTTATTTTAGACTAAAATAAGTTAATTTTTTTTACATTAAATCAATGAATTATATATTTAAACATGATTTAAGTTTCTCTCCACTTTTCTTTTTAGATTATTATGCCCCTTTATGTCATTTTTGTGTTTAATTTTTACTATTTGATTGAATAAAATTTATTTGAATAATTTTATTCGAGACAATATTTGATTGTGTTAGAATACCTAATATGTTACTGAATTTATAGATTTTACAATCAAGTTTATATATTGACTGAATTTTTAAATAAATGATAGTTGACTATACAAAATTTGATACTAAATTTCATTCATTTGTCTGACAAATTCAATGAAATGACATATATACTTTAAATGACATGTCATATAACAAAAACGACGAGACTATTACATTGTTTCATAGTAGTTTTTTAATAAATTATATTTTTATTAATTAAGATTCAAGTACATGAGAGAATTTATGTTTGTCAATTTTTAAAGAAAAACTAATGAAACAATTAAAAATAAATATTTGTCATATGTATAAGAAACTCTCTTGTTAATCGAGAGTCATCTCATATAAAACACGACTAGTTAGAAAGTAAAATAACTCATATAATATATATTAAATTTAAAAAAAGTAATTTTACACTTTTACTTCTTTGTACTTGTGTCTATCTAAATTTTTCGAATCGAGTATTTCAAGTTCGAACTCGCGCTCTTTTAAAAAAAATGAGCTTTCGTGGCTCAGCTCGTTTAATAAACAGATAAAATTTTAGCTTGGTTCGGCTTGTATAAAACTCAGTTTAAGTCCCTTAATAAACTTTAAAACCTAGAACAAAACTCAAAACTCTAACCGAACTATTTGTGAACATGTTCGACTCGATTTGTTTGATAGATAAGCTCGATTAGTTGTTCGAGTTTGGCTCTTTTAAATATACAAGCAAGTCAGCCTCAAAATTTTACAAGTCGAATCGAACTACATTAGAGGACAACTCGATTCGAATAATAGTTGTATATTTTGCAGCCCCAGCTGAAAAAATTTTCTGGCAACGTTCCTGATTTCAATGATTTTTTTATCTAACAAATTATTATCTAAAAGAGTTCGTTGGGACCAATTCATTGTACATTATATTTGTCGGGCCAAATCTACAAAATAATAATAATAATAATAATAATCTATACTTATATAAAGAGGCCATCCCATTTACTAGAATTAGTAGGAAGAAAAGTCAAAGGTAATTAATGCATTCTATTTCTATCAATTAATTTTTATTTAATTGTTTTTCCCATAAAATCGGTACAAAAAGAAATGTACGTAAAACAAAAAAAAGGCATATTTGATCGGATGATAAAATCATGATTTTACCAAAAATAAATCAGATGTCAAACCTAAATTGAAGGATTTTGTTGTCTATATAGATATTGATTTACGTAAATCAATACATTTAATATTTATAATTTGTGTAACGTATATTTTTTATTTTTTTTTATTTCGAAATATGAAACGTATATTTTTGAATTTTTATTTTTAAAATTTAGAATTTGCCTTATTTCTTCTAGAGATCGTGTATATATTTAGATATTTACATTATTTATATTTTTTAAACAAATTAATTTTTATGATTGCTTTTTTGTACATGTTTATTTTGTGAGAATGACGAATTGTCCAATAATCAAACTCATAATGTTGTGTACAAGGAGGTCTTTAATAATATATGATTGTTTCTTTGTCAAATACTATCTTATTGTACAATTTTACTATATATAATAAAACTTTTATTTAATATTGCATCTTATAATATAATATTCCCCAAATAAATATATTCCATGTCTCGCACGGATCACGTACTAAATATATCTCATACATTTTTCTTTATTCATGTATATAATTATAAGACTGGATAAATAGCCTTAAAATTGTGCACCCCGTGCATTGCACGGGCTCTGCACTAGTAATAATAATAATAATAATAATTGAAGTAGCCCATGACAACATTAATGGAGAGAATTTGACAAGTCCTATCTTTAGCACAAATTTTCAGAACAGTAACGGTCACATATAATTGAGCCCTCGACCTAAGTTCCTGCCTTTATGTGAATTTTGCTACTTCGGCAAACAGGTGGGTTTATTTTAAATTGCTATGCCGTGAATAATTGATGTTACTTGTATGGTATGATCAACCTGTGAACCATATAGTCTTCGATGTGAGCTGTATCGGCCGTTGAACGGTTATCCCCATAGCTATAGAACGGACCGCATTGGGGTAATCTCCTCTTTACGTCCTTTGCGAAGGATGCATCGCCTGTAAGACCAGGGCATGGGTCCTTGGCCGGTGATCAGTACCTTGATGTAAGTCCAAGGCGGAAACCTTAGCCGTCGGGGGAGACTCCTACTGTCAGGGCATCGTTATAAGGCCTGAGCTAAGGCATATGATACGTGGACCAGCAGTAGTCTATGCGTAGGTGTGCACATGAGAACGAACTTGAGATAGGAGACGAGATTGTTAATTGATTTGTATACATGCTGCGAATGTACCTATCTTATATTTTTTGTTATTTATGTGCATAGTGGTGAGCACCACGGATTCCATACGTGCTCATCCCCACTTTTTCTTTCCAGACGCAGGGTAAGCAGGTTGCAGGCACGGCGAGGCAAGGCGAGTGGTGGTCGGTCTAGATGACTATACCATTATTTGTGTTGCTTTCGCATTACTTATGTTTATTTATGATTTGGGATATTTTGTGAACTCTGTATATTTATGATGCTTTGAACCACTTTTGGGGAGATGCCCCGTCTGCCATTATGATGTCTTTACTTTGGAATTTGGAAACTCGGTTTGGGTGTTTGTTGACTTTGGATGAAACTCTTGATGGGGTGTTGATTTATGTTTGAATGTCATGGCTATGACTGTTATATATGATATTGACTTTGGTTTTAAATGAGTAACGCCACAAATGTTTAAATTGAGTTTTGAAAATTATATTGATTTTTTTTTCGGGAAAGCCAGATTTTTGCTAAATCAAAGTGGGGCGTTACAGTAACCCCACAAAGTGCATCTAAATCTCGGTCCAGTCAATAAATTCAATTCAAAATTCAAACCCCACTTTGATTTTAAAGAAAATCCATTTAAATTTTTCAAATTCCATTTAAAATGTTTGTGGTGTCACTTATTTACTTCAAAATCCTTTTTCAGACATACATCAACCATAACATGATTCAACATTCAAATATTTCAACTCCCAAAAAGGGGTTCATCCAAATTATTCATCACCCAAACTGGGTTTCCAAAACATCACGGTATTCACGGGGCATCGCCCCAACATTATTCCATAGCATAATATTCCCAAGTTCATAAATTCATAAATGTTGTTCATAAATAAAGTGCGAAAGCATCAAATAATATTACGGTCATAAAGACCGACTACCACTCGCAACAACCGCCGTCATGCCTGCCCTGCTTAACCTGAAATGTGAATTTTAGGTGAGAGTGAGCACATAAGGAAAGACGAGATGCTCACCACTATGCAATAATAACAATTTTAAAAAAAATAACAACAGGTACAATCGTAGCATGTATATGAATCAATCAAGTATCCCCATATTTTTCATCACAAATTCGCAGTGTTCAGACTCATGTGCACATCTACGCATAGACTACTGCCGGTAGACGTATCGAAGGCCCTCACTCGGGTTATGCTTCGAATGCCTCATGGGATTTACGTCTATGCCCCACGTTCTTGTACACCGAATGCCCCATGGGCTTCTATCGATGCTGTTAGTAGGAGTAACCCTTCGGGTTTATTTTGTAACCACGGGATAACCGTTCGACGGCCGATACAGCTCACATCGAAGGCCAAATTGTAACGCCCCGTTTTATTTTAAAGAATTTACCGAATTTATTTAATAAAAATCAGAGTTATTTTTTTTTAAAAATCCAAATTAAAACATTTATCGAGAAACGGGCGCTACTTATTAAACACAACAAATAAACACACTCAATCAAACAATCCAATGAACCTACACATGCTCGAGCTATGAAAATGACAATCTCATAAATCATAAATTTCAAAATCATTCCCGAACGACTAGCAGGAAATCCCGGTTCAAACAAAATTCAAACATAGTTCGAAGGCAAATAAATAAATAAACCAAAGTATTTGAAAGCAAATGAAATAAGTAACAAGTTCATGCATAACACATAATCAATACACAAAATCAAGCAGAGATATAAACACATACTAAAATATCCAAATCCAAGCGGGAAAATAAATCATGTCAAGTTTCAGTTCAACAAATCATAAACAGGCGGAAGCATAATATAGCGATAACATAATTTGACCAACGACCATCCTCTCGCTCGTCTTTACGCCACCGCCACCAACTCAGCTAAACCTAAAGAAAGGAAGAGGAGACAACAACAGAAAAACAATGGGGGTGAGCAACCAACAAGCTCACCATTATCGCACAGTTATCCCGTATAATTATTTTAAAAGCAGTATCACGATAAAAACAGTTTCAACATCGGTATGCACAGAATTCAAAGCCTAAACCCCCTACCCAGCCCTATCGCAAACCTCCTATGTACATACAACAACCTTCCGGATACGACGGCATGGCTGTAACTGGAAACCTTCCCACCCCCGGATACGACGGTACATGGGATTTCTTTCCAGGAGACAGTGAAGTTGAATTACCCCTCCGCTCTACACGGATTCGAGTAAATCAGACAATCCCCTCCGCTCTCCACGGATTCGGGCGTCCACCTCCCGGATACAACGGGCAGGCGACTTCCACTGCTTTCGCATTCATCAAGGCACTAGCGTTCGGGACACTTAGACTAGAGTTCTCATGCATACAAAAATTTTTAAAAGAAAACATTACACGAAATAATAAATGCGATAAATATGGAATACATCATAAATGTACCCACCTGATAGCAGCAACAGTTCACAGAATCACAATTCCAGAAACGAGGCGAGGTCAACACCTCCAAACACCTACATTATGACAAGATCCTACAATCAGAATCTATCTCGTCTTGAATCGGAAATCACAAGACAGACCGAGTCGAACTCGTTTCGACTAAGTAGTTCGTGAAGTCCTGTGGATGTTGGAACGCTAAGACTCGGCACTAAACTCGACCAAAACACGCAAGGGAGTTCACACAAATCCATCTAAGGATTGACCAAGTCAAACACACATAAAAACCAAAAAGCAAGTCGATTTCCAAATTTCATATAACAATCATGTTCGAAAATAG
>BKCP01006815.1:81824-126575 GCA_008636005.1 Striga asiatica | reverse complement strand
ATATATATATATATGACATCAACAAGTTATATACACATACGCATAAAATCACAAGACATGTAAAATAATGCGTCCCATCGCCATGAACCTCAAATCCTACATAATACGCACTAAATATAAAGAGGGTTCAAGCCTTATACCTCCTTCGAGATTTAACGAGAAACGGATGAAGGAGTTCAGAGAAAACGGGCTCGGCTACTCGCTGAATATCTCCCGGCTCGCTCTCGGCCATCAATTTTTCACGCACGGCCGCTGCTGCTGCTGTTCGGGCCTGGACGAAGGCCGACGGGGTGCCGTTGAATTTGCTCGCACGGGCCGAACCGGCCCCTGCTCGACGGGCAGGTTGCAGGTTCACGGCAGGGAGGCGGGTCATTTGCGCGACGAGGATGACGTTGATTGGAGGGAGACGAGCGGCGACACTCAAAACTGAGGGAGAGGAGAGGTCGTCGGGCCTCCTCACGGACAACGTTGATGTCTCGGCTTCAGCGACGGAGGAGAAGGGTCGCCGGTGATGGAGGGAAATACTCGCCGGAGTGAAGGTTTTCTCACGGAGGTGCTGCGATGGGGCGCCGTTCGCGATGGCAGGGATCGCCGGTGGGTGGTTTGCGAGGTCTTCACAACAGAGGGGATGCACGGCGATGATGATGCCGCTACTGATGCGCCGACGGGATCGAGAAGGGTTGCGGCGTGATTGATGAGGGATGATGGTCGGATTAAGCGAGAGAGAGGGATGGAGATCCGATTTTAGAGCACACGAGAGAGATTGGGCGAGAGAGAAAAAGAGAAGTTGCGGGGTGTGATGATAGAAAGAGAGATTAGGGTACAGATTAATTGACTTGGTTTTACAAAAATTTATCTTGATGTCCAAGACATCATACACACACACGCGTGAAAGAAAGAGGAGGAGAAAAAAATCTGTCGGGCCTGGCCCAACTCGGGTCGCGGGCTAATGTGGGCCGGATTTTGGCTCGCGGGCCGGTCGATCGAGCTGGTTCGCGACAATGAAAACGGCTCACGGACTCGATTTTTGGTTCAAACGAAAATTCTCGGGCTCGATAAAATCGCACGAAAATAAATTCAGCTCTCGGGCTCGGGTTTTTCTATTACTAATTTCGACAGTTCCAATCGATCGCACGATAAATAAACAACTCCGGACAATATAAATTAAATACGTACATTATTTTAAAATACTAATATTATTAATCAAAATATACAATTAGCAATTAATTGACAGATAGACATATTATATTTAGACATTCAATTAGGCAAGCAATAATATTAATAATAATAATAATCAATAATAATAATAATAATAATAATAATAATAATAATAATACTAAATAATCATAAATAATTCTCAAATAAATCACAATTAAATGGGGCATTACAGTCTACCCTCCTTAAACGATTTCCGTCCCCGGAAATTCAAGAAAAAGCATCCAACTGGACGACTGACACACGAGAGAAGCTCAAACCACTCAACTCGGATACTCCATCCGAATCTTCCCACTCTATCAAGTCACACCGAACTAGCCATGGTTACCCCGCCCGACTTTGACGAGTACCTCTTCCGGACTCTCCCTGCTGGATTCGTCAACCCAGTAGGTCACCGGTACCTCATCAAAGGTAAGGTTCTGCCCACATGCAGCTCGTCAAAGATCGTCACGTGCCCAGAGTCACGCACATGTCCCCTCTCCACGAGGCACTAAACAGGTCGTGCACTCTCGCAAGCTCCGATGATGGGGTCAACCGTCAGGCTAAGACGCCGACTCGGTCGAGAATCACGAAAGGACCAACAAATGTGGCTAATACTTCCTCTCTTCCCAGAACTCGAGGCGTACAACGCCTCTTTCCGTACTCAGAACCTCGTACGGTACCATCAAGATCGTCGCTTATTAACCATCGCTATAAGCGCCCTTTCTTAAGGTAAGAAATTCCACACAACACCCATCGAGTACACCAGACTCAAAACCAGTCTCTCAGGGTCTCGACAACATGTTCTAAACGCATAACTATCTGGATTCCTTCGCGGTGCCAAGTTCAGTCTCGTGCCCGGGTCACGTTGACAACTTGCCCACGATCGAAATGTGATCCGTGCGTCCGTATCAAACGGGCCGCCACGAGATCTCATACAAAAGGCTAACAAAGCAACAACACCACCACAAACTCAACACTGATACCTACAGAAGCCACGGTTCTGCTTGATATCGTTGTCAAAGCCTCATTCCTTACTGACACGAGTAACAGCTCGTATGCGGTTTAGGAAGTATCGACTAGACATTCGAAAACAATTTCTATCGCAGAAACTGACTCTCAAATAGGGATGCTCGACGATCCCATTATAACGATCCTTAAAAGACATAGCCAGTCCGAGGTTTAATGCACTGTCACCCGAGAGATGTCATACACACTGGCGCTGCATAAGCGGGGCGCTGGGACCTGTGCCTACATCTGTTCGGAGAACAGCTGCAAGGTCAAGGTTTCGGCCACACACTGGCTCATGCGTTGGTGATGGTGGCTGCAGCTCTCGTGCTAGTCAACGATCGGCCCTGCAGTGCCTCACGTCTCTCAGCACGGGATCGCATGCTCGACCACCACTTCGCGTGACTACACCCAGTCAGCATCGGCGTTCGGTTCGAGGTACAGAAAAGAATTACTCTAATTCAAGGTTCGCACTATCTCAGGTAGCTCGAAAGGAAAGGTTTTCTCAAAACTTTCAAATCGACAAACATTAGGGTTCAACAAAGACATCATCAAGCAGGTATCGAACACTAGAGATACGGAGGAATCTCCTAAAGAATCGAATATCGGTATCCTCAGCTAGGAATAATCCCAACTCAGTGGTCGTTGCCGAACAATGCAGTTGATCAGCTCGCATGACTCTTCCGACTAACAGTGTCGGCCGTCACGTCAGCTCTAACTCCAGTAGCTAGTCTTGCCGGCAGTCCTATACGAGCTCAATTTCTACGCTGCTAAGATTTTCACGTTTCTGGATTTCATCACGAAGCCTCCTTGGTTGATTCGTCTCGATCGCGTCTCGAATATGGGTCATCAACGATAAAAAAAATAAAGCACGACTAATCGATCCGGGTATGAATGAAGTACCCAGACTGAAATGGCATCACCAAAATCGAAAGGAACGATATAAGACAAGCGGAAAAACGGAACTGCTCGTCTTAATCAGTATATCAGGTTGCAAATCTTGAAATGAAACTCCAAATGACAAAAACAAGAGTTTTCAGAGGATTGCCAAAGAATCAAATAAAATACAAAGATCCACTCTCGAAACTCCGAAGGGAAAAAGAATGAGAGTTTTTAAAAAATTTACGATAATCACAATTCAAAAACGAAGACGGTTCTGCACCTCACGATGTGGTTACATCAGGCTCGACTACCCTCCTTAAAAGATTCTCCTATAACAAAACATCCCCAGAAAGGTATCGAGGCTCCTCACGATCAAGTATGCGACGATTCTCACATACGCCACTTCGGTTCAAAGTTAAAATAGATCACGAAAGAAAAATTGATCGCCGTCTATCTCGAAGCTAAGGTATTCTCAAGTCGACCTTCGCATCGACTTAGCAAAGTTATTGCACACGGTCCGATATCAGATAAGGATTAATAGAAACTGAGGTTCGATGCTCATCTCCATCTCAAAATTCTCCACAAGGAAAAGAAATTTAAGCAAATTGACAAGGAACGAAAATCAAATAAGAAGAATGGGTCACGAAATACAATTCAAACTTGACTGCTAAGCGAAAGGTAGTAATCAAGGTCAAAGGAATAGCACTCCGGTAGCAAAGGCGTGAACGGTAGGTTAAAGGGTTGAAAACGGATCAAACTCGCACGTTAATATTTGCTGCAAATTTCCAGAAATCTGACTGCACGAAGTTCGCATCTAGAACGCATCCCTTTGAATGAATCTTCCGCCATTTAGATCCTAAGAGGCAAACTACAATTCGCATGAAGACGTCGAGGTTCCCAGATTACCAGAAGCATGCCAAAAACAGCAAAAATAAAAGACTCCAACTGCTGCGATTTACACGAGAAATTGACTGTGCAACGATCGGATTTCCGGCGCAATTATCGATAAATAAAGGAAAATAACTAACACGCGATTCCTGTTCCTCATGGAAGGCAACAGGCTGATCTAAAAATTTACAAGGAGGTTACAACAAGAGAAGACGGGGTTTCAAGGCTCCAAAACAGCAATGAAAACATATCACATACAAAATCGAAAAAAAAACAGAAAAATTAGACGCTCACTCGCAAAACATTGGCATCATCTCCCAACACGAAAAAGATAATGACTTGGTTCCTGCTCAAGATGAAACATAAGAGACAGAACTTTAACCCATCAGAAGAGTTCAAAGCCTATCGACCGAGTTTAAGGGGTCAAATCAGCGACCAAAAAGTCATCAATGAAAGATTTTCAAAAAGAGGTTTTCCAAACCCAGCTCTTAAAAGAACGACAATCACGGAATGAAGGTTCGGATGACAAATTAAGGCTCGAATTATTTCGATAACAACTCAGCCGAAAATAACAAAAAAATAGGGTATCAATAACTCAACAACAGAGTTCTAACACCCACGGAGAATTTCACAAGACGAACTAACGAGAAACGAATGGATAAAAACGAACAAATTATAACAAGGGAAAATCAACCATTAAACTGATCCCCATGAATCTACAAACACAAGTGGTCGGATCATCGACATGAAACCGACACTTAGACTCCACTCCCGGTTCCCATTGACCGGGTTCTACACGCGTCTAATAGTTCTAGCCACAATAGTCACAGACTTTCGAATAGTCCACACACCTGGGACTCCTTCAGTTGTCTGTTCCCTTTACTTAAGCCTTCTCTTTCGAGATAGCTTACGAATGACTCACTCGATGGTACTAAACAGAAACTCACAACGAGTGCACTGCTATAGACCAAACTTAACTCGCTAACACCAACCCGAAAACTCACAACAAACAATTCTAAAGTTGGAACTTAACTCTATACCACTAGAGTTCAAGTCCGTATAAACGGAGGGTAAATTCCTAAGCCCCAATAAAAGAACAAACCACAATCACGCTATCGACAGTAATCAAAACAATAAAACTCATACCTTGAGCTGGCGCGGCGAGACGAAGCGAGTGGTCGAATGGTCATTGAACACTTAATCACATATGAACCAGTCTACAGAAAAGCAAGACTGGCTCTGATACCAAACTGTAACGCCCCGTTTTATTTTAAAGAATTTACCGAATTTATTTAATAAAAATCAGAGTTATTTTTTTTTTTAAAAATCCAAATTAAAACATTTATCGAGAAACGGGCGCTACTTATTAACCACAACAAATAAACACACTCAATCAAACAATCCAATGAACCTACACATGCTCGAGCTATGAAAATGACAATCTCATAAATCATAAATTTCAAAATCATTCCCGAACGACTAGCAGGAAATCCCGGTTCAAACGAAATTCAAACATAGTTCGAGGCAAATAAATAAATAAACCAAAGTATTTGAAAGCAAATGAAATAAGTAACAAGTTCATGCATAACACATAATCAATACACAAAATCAAGCAGAGATATAAACACATACTAAAATATGCAAATCCAAGCGGGAAATAAATCATGTCAAGTTTCAGTTCAACAAATCATAAACAGGCGGAAGCATAATATAGCGATAACATAATTTGACCAACGACCATCCTCTCGCTCGTCTTTACGCCACCGCCACCAACTCAGCTCAACTTAAAGAAAGGAAGAGGAGACAACAACAGAAAAACAATGGGGGTGAGCAACCAACAAGCTCACCATTATCGCACAGTTATCCCGTATAATTATTTTAAAAGCAGTATCACGATAAAAACAGTTTCAACATCGGTATGCACAGAATTCAAAGCCTAAACCTCCTACCCAGCCCTATCGCAAACCTCCTATGTACATGCAACAACCTTCCGGATACGACGGCATGGCTGTAACTGGAAACCTTCCCACCCCCGGATACGACGGTACATGGGATTCCTTTCCAGGAGACAATGAAGTTGAATTACCCCTCCGCTCTACACGGATTCGAGTAAATCAGACAATCCCCTCCGCTCTCCACGGATTCGGGCGTCCACCTCCCGGATACAACGGGCAGGCGACTTCCACTGCTTTCGCATTCATCAAGGCACTAGCGTTCGGGACACTTAGACTAGAGTTCTCATGCATACAAAAATTTTTACAAGAAAACATTACACGAAATAATAAATGCGATAAATATGGAATACATCATAAATGTACCCACCTGATAGCAGCAACAGTTCACAGAATCACAATTCCAGAAACGAGGCGAGGTCAACACCTCCAAACACCTACATTATGACAAGATCCTACAATCAGAATCTATCTCGTCTTGAATCGGAAATCACAAGACAGACCGAGTCGAACTCGTATCGACTAAGTAGTTCGTGAAGTCCTGTGGATGTTGGAACACTAAGACTCGGCACTAAACTCGACCAAAACATGTAAGGGAGTTCACACAAATCCATCTAAGGATTGACCAAGTCAAACACACATAAAAACCAAAAAGCAAGTCGATTTCCAAATTTCATATAAAAATCATGTTCGAAAATAGAAATCATTTAATCACATGAAAATAGAAGGTCAAGCTACCCTACGAATTAAGCTCTGAAAATTTACACAAAATTTCATCTCCCAGAAACATGTAAAACCACAAAGTTTCAGCTTTAAAATCGAAACACCCTATTTTATAAAATTCGAACAAGATATCAACAAAATAGGCACATTAACTCATACTCAAACTTAAGGAATGAATCTGATCTTGAAAATTTTACACAAGAATATACAGTATGCCAAAGTCCACTTGTAAAAATCTCAGCCTTAAATGATAACTGCTGCTATTTTTAAAAATTCAAACGAGCAACAACAGTTTATCGAATTTAAACCCAAACTGAATCAAAACGGACTCCAAAAATTCCCATATTTTATAAACATGATTAAACACACAAAATAGGCCTCTCAGTAAAATTTCAGAATTTTTCATGCAGTAACCAATTTATAAAAATTCAAACAACATTTCTGCAGATACGATAAATAAAATATTTACCACATCAAATCAACTCCAAAAATTCTAAAACTTTGACACAACACATATAAGTCATAGAGGAACGATATATTCGAATTTCAGCTCATTTAAGTCAGGCATGAATTTTTTATGCATTGAACAATATTCTGGACAGATTACAATTTAATTATTAAAAATAGCTATAGGCCTCCAAAAATTACAAAAATTTTACACAAGGCAGACAATGAACAGATAACACATCCCTCAAAATTTCACATCGTTTCGAGCAGCGAGCTATTTTTAAAAATTCGAACACCGAAACAGCAATTTACAAGCTCGACAACTTCGCATTTAATTCACAACATAAAATTTCTCGTCCGAGGCCTTTTCATAAGACCAAGGACTCGACATTGTTCCAATATCCACTGACTTACACGACTTTCGAGGTCTCGTTCGATTTTTGAAAAATCGAAGAGATCCCGAACATACGAACACATACAATCGCAACAATTCGTATATTTGCACATATTCACTTAATAAATCACATCATACATAACACGAGCACTTCACGAACATGAACAATTCGACGAAATACGTAAACACAACCGATCATAACATTGTTCACGAGATAACGAACGAATAGACGTAACATATATGCACAATATATATATATATATGACATCAACAAGTTATATACACATACGCATAAAATCACAAGACATGTAAAATAATGCGTCCCATCGCCATGAACCTCAAATCCTACATAATACGCACTAAATATAAAGAGGGTTCAAGCCTTATACCTCCTTCGAGATTTAACGAGAAACGGATGAAGGAGTTCAGAGAAAACGGGCTCGGCTACTCGCTGAATATCTCCCGGCTCGCTCTCGGCCATCAATTTTTCACGCACGGCCGCTGCTGCTGCTGTTCGGGCCTGGACGAAGGCCGACGGGGTGCCGTTGAATTTGCTCGCACGGGCCGAACCGGCCCCTGCTCGACGGGCAGGTTGCAGGTTCACGGCAGGGAGGCGGGTCATTTGCGCGACGAGGATGACGTTGATTGGAGGGAGACGAGCGGCGACACTCAAAACTGAGGGAGAGGAGAGGTCGTCGGGCCTCCTCACGGACAACGTTGATGTCTCGGCTTCAGCGACGGAGGAGAAGGGTCGCCGGTGATGGAGGGAAATACTCGCCGGAGTGAAGGTTTTCTCACGGAGGTGCTACGATGGGGCGCCGTTCGCGATGGCAGGGATCGCCGGTGGGTGGTTTGCGAGGTCTTCACAACAGAGGGGATACACGGCGATGATGATGCCGCTACTGATGCGCCGACGGGATCGAGAAGGGTTGCGGCGTGATTGATGAGGGATGATGGTCGGATTAAGCGAGAGAGAGGGATGGAGATCCGATTTTAGAGCACACGAGAGAGATTGGGCGAGAGAGAAAAAGAGAAGTTGCGGGGTGTGATGATAGAAAGAGAGATTAGGGTACAGATTAATTGACTTGGTTTTACAAAAATTTATCTTGATGTCCAAGACATCATACACACACACGCGTGAAAGAAAGAGGAGGAGAAAAAAATCTGTCGGGCCTGGCCCAACTCGGGTCGCGGGCTAATGTGGGCCGGATTTTGGCTCGCGGGCCGGTCGATCGAGCTGGTTCGCGACAATGAAAACGGCTCACGGGCTCGATTTTTGGTTCAAACGAAAATTCTCGGGCTCGATAAAATCGCACGAAAATAAATCCAGCTCTCGGGCTCGGGTTTTCCTATTACTAATTTCGACAGTTCCAATCGATCGCACGATAAAAAAACAACTCCGGACAATATAAATTAAATACGTACATTATTTTAAAATACTAATATTATTAATCAAAATATACAATTAGCAATTAATTGACAGATAGACATATTATATTTAGACATTCAATTAGGCAAGCAATAATATTAATAATAATAGTAATCAATAATAATAATAATAATAATAATAATAATAATAATACTAAATAATCATAAATAATTCTTAAATAAATCACAATTAAATGGGGCATTACATACATAGTTGACATGCATACGTTGATCATACCATAAAAGTAAAACAACCATTATTATAGCATAGAAATTGTCAGATTAAACCCATCTAGTCGAGAGCAAGAGTTAAAGCACAACAATTGGTTGAAAGGCGAGCTCAACTCGTCAAGCAACTACATATATTAGAGTAATCCTATAAATAACTATTCCACTCATGGATACACTCATTTCGACATTCATGCGATCAGAATCGACTCATATAGTTCATATAAGAAAGCATTAAAAAGATAGATTTGATTTTCGAAAACAACACATAAATTTTCAAAACTTAACCCCGGCAGCGATTTTGAAATCGACACCATTTGCAGCACATAACTCATATTGACACGAATCTAGTTGGATATGAACCCTAAGACATGCCTCTACAATTCTTATGAAGATATAAGAAGCAAATAATGGCATTTATAAGGTCATCAATCATCAAACATTTGAAACAGGGATGTTGTGAAAAATCTGGAAACATATAGCGGACAGGACCAGTATTTTCAATATAAATGAAGTTACGGACATTCTATCAAGAAGATTCTAAAACCAAAATGTAGCTAACTCAAATATAAACAACTTTTCTGAAGACCACATTGTCAAATAAGGACAACATCAATGGTTTTAAACACAAAACATTCGGGTCATGAAATCTGTCAGAATTAAATTCGGCTTACCAACAACACTACAGACCTCCAAATGATAAGATTCAAAAACCTATGGACAGCCAAGAAACATAAAAAAAATGTGTATGAAGACCACTTTCACATTTAAGCATGTTAGAATACCAACCGCAGACCAAACATCAACATCATATATACAGCCCGATTTTCAGTCAAACTGCTTGCACAATATTTTTATAAAAATCACATCTCAAGATATGCTCATCATATTGACATGATTCCTAACTTATTAAAAACCTCAGAGACAGTCCTACAACTTTATTTTAGATCACTGAAGAAGATAAGGTCATTAAGAAGGGGTAAAATCAGTTAAACATCAAGAACCAATTTTATGCCAAAAGCATAACCTCACCTCATGCATTTTCTACATCATTTAAACACAAACCGAGCTAAAGTCATCATCTCAGCATGAATTTTACCTCATCAGATAGCTTAAAAATAGTCCTATATCTTTCATGAAGATTACATTTTCATTTGAGCATATTAAGAGGAAACAAACAGGTAAAACATTCAACATGAACTTGCTGCCTGGTTTTGTTAAAAACTGCTCGTGCAATATTTTTGTTAAAATCATAACTCTCTCATTTCAAATCGGATTTTCGAAATTCCAAAACTGACAGAACCAAAACAGAATGATATACATATCGCATGAAGAGCACAACTTCATAAAACGGGTTTCAAAGGATCATTACAGCAGTATAACAGAGCAATAATATTTCACGATTAACATCACATGTGATATACAAAATTCATGATTTCACAAAACACCATTTAAACATCATAGACCATTCACAATTCACAGGGCCGTCTCCAGAAATTTGGAGGCCCCAGATAATTTTTTTTTTATTTTTTCGAAATTCCCAATTTGAATTTGTGTGATAAGCAGAGAAGAAAAAAACAACTAATTCAACAAGACAAGCTAAATAAATAAATATTTTTTCTTGTTTTTCATCAATCCTGAAATATATCTTGGAAATGATAAATTATCTTACAGAGATATTTAATAAATTACATTGAAGCAGTCACGAGGACATTAAGATAAAAAATAAAAAATAATATCACTGAAACTAATTATTCTAATAAAAATTGTTCATACCAAACATCATAAGAAAACAAATGAAATATTTAGGTTTTCAAATTCACAAACAAATTACATATTTAACCATTAGCCTTTTTATTAATTAGTTTCTTCATTTGTGTACTGGACCAAGTCCATATTTAGTCATTAGCCCTTAACCTTTTATTAATTAGCATCTTTATTTGTGTAATGGATAAGTCAATATTTAGTCATTACTCATTCATTAATTAGGCCACTTCATTTATTTAAATGGATCAAACCGTATTAACCTACAAAAAGAAAATGTGGCCCCAAATAAATTGAGGCCCTAGGCAAGAGCCTCTCTGCCTCCCCCCTGGAGCCGCCACTGACAATTCATATGAGTTCAAATAACCCTAACATAAGATCATAAGAGAAATCTCATATATTCACATATCAACCACATATATACGCATAAAGTAATAGGGTTCAGGCCATCGGGTACTATTCTCGGGAAAAACACGAAATCTGTCCCTTCATGTCACACACAAACAGACAGCCCAAATGTGCTCAAAATCCTATCTCCACCGTTCAAAACGAAGAGTAATAAGTCATGAACCTACTGTCAAAATTTTGTGACGACCCAACGGTCCAATCGCCGGGTATCGGCGATTCCCTGTGACTGCTCAGTGCAGATGCGAGAATGAGAAGGGAATTGGTTGAACTTGTTTTCTCATTCTTTCCTCTTACGTGAACGAGAAAGAGAAATTGAGAGGGATGAGGGAAAGGAGGGTTTTGGGATTTCTTGTGATGTCTGCGGCGTCGAGAGAATAGAGAAGAGGGGAAGAAAAATCACACGATTAATAGACTTAGGTCTTAAAAATCTTATTCTCCAAGCCAAAAAGGAAGTGGGTCGCGGGTCGGTTCAGGCGGGCTGGTGGTTCACAGGTAGACCGGGCCGGTTTAGTTAATCCGAATATACATATATACGACACTCGGAAGAATACCACATGACTTCCGGAAAAATTTAAATAATTAAACCGGCATTCTTATATATTTATTATGCACAGAATAATAAATATATTATCAAGCAATTATTTCACTTTGACAATTTAATAAAATAAATAATAATATTAATAATACAAAGAATATCCAAAAATCTAATAAACGAACGGGTTAGATCCGATTTACGCGATTAAACCGAAATCGTCGAACGATAAAAGTTTTACAATAACACGATTGAGTACTTAAATATATAATTTAAGTAGACATCGCGACCAATACAATAAATATAATCTCATAAATAAAATTCGATAAATAGAATAATCCGGAAAATTCTATAAATCGAACGGGGCGCTAGAGTAATTTCCCATTTATCGATCCCATTATTTAAGCTCAATTGATGTCCTTTGGCAAGCCATAATCCAAGTAACCTCTCAAACCAATCCCTTTATGTTTTAAACTACCAAATCAAAGATTCGTCCACATTCATTCACTTTTATTCAAAGTCTTCACAACAAAAGAAAATTCCTCTTATCTCCTCTTCATTTTCTCCTTGAAAGTTTAAGAGCTTCTTCTCCCAAAAAGCCTCCATCCTTCCGGCAAAAATCCGAGCATCAACCTCTCACAAGGTGAACTTGAGCAACCACCGGCAGCAAGACTCGAGCCACCGCAAACGAGCAGCGCCTGGAGCAATCAAGACCAGCACCAGAGACCCTCCGTACATAGGCGAACAACACCCACATAGTCGAGATCCACTGGAGAAGGAGAAGAGTCAGCATCACCGAGATCCTTTGCACCCGAGCCTTGATCCTCTTCCATATTTTTCCTTGGAAAAATTTCGAGGAGTCAAGCCCTCGGTCATTTCACTGAGACATCAACATATTTCATTCATCCCATTTAAGTTGGGGTGCTATTATACTATGTCTTATTCTTTATAAACGCAAGATATTATGATTGACGTATGTTACGTGAGTGCTCAGCCTGTGAGGGACAATGCCTGCGAAGGGCACTTAGTTACATTTCACCTGTGAAGGGCAATTAGTTACTTTTCTCCAGTGAAGGGTGAGTGATTTGCCTGTAAAGGGCAATCAGTTACATTTCGCATGTGAAGGTGAGGGCTCGACCTGTGAAGGGCAATGCCTGCGAAGGTCAATCAGTTACATTTCGCCTGTGAAGGACAATCAGGTATATTACGCCTGTGAAGGGCAACCATATGAGATCGGTTCATACATGTTTCCTACTAAAGTTAAGGTATCTGTTTTTATATTGGATAATCGCATAGTATGGTTACTGGAAGTGAGCTAGTGTTTTGCTCACCACCTCACCTTTCCCCCCTTTCAAGTTGCACAAGTGGCGGCAGACACGGACTAGCGAGGGTGGTCAATAAATGCCATTATTTCTTTATCCTTCCGCAGATATTATCAGACATGATGTTTGTTTTGGTTTATTTTATAACTGTATATTGAGGATATGACTATGTTGGTTTGAGACTTTTTATAAATTGCAAGTTTTATTAGAGTCTCAATTATTTTCCAGTAAGTTTTGACAATGAAGGAGTTTTTCAGTAGTTACTGAGAAGAGTTTTAAAGTTGAAACAGTTTTGAAAATTTTAAATTATTTCTAAAGACTTAGTGTTTTCTAAAGATAAGCAAGCGGGCGCTACAACATGGTATCAGTGCCAGTCAGCGGTTCTGTAGACTTGAAAACTTTTAATGTTAGAATTTTTTTTTTGAAAAGTTTTAAAAGTTTGACTATTCATCTCCTTTGTTTCGCGCCAACTCCCAAGTAAGTATTATACATTTTAAAGTCATTCCAGCATGTTCATGTTGCATTTATGAGTTTATTTTGGGTCTTAGGACTTACCCTATGAGAAAGACCTTCGAACTCTATTAAGTTTTCTAGTCAAAATTTGAGTTAAGTTTTGACTCTAGAGGTTATCTTAGTTTAGATTGGCAAAGTGCCTTCAAGTAAGTATATGTAGTAATGTTTTTTTCAATGTATAAAAGCAACAAGTTCGGGTAAGCCATGGAGGCTTGAAATAAAAACCACAAGTCTGGGTGGACCATAGAGGCCTGAAGCTAGGCTGTGACAAACATATATTTCAGTATGAGGTGACCTTTACTGGTCATAAGAAGAAAAGATAAGAAGATAACATTTTAAGAGATGAAAGCAAGGATAACTTACTAATAAGAGTATTTAACCAAATATCGCCGCTAAATCCCTAAATCCCCAAATCTCCATCGCCTCTCGCCGCTAAATTTCTTCTATTGTTGCCTCTCTCTCGCCTTCTAGCCTTGCAGGTAGTTGTTCCCACGCCGCCCGGCCCTCCCAGATGCCGCGATTTTGAACGCTATGTGCACCGGTGGTTCATGTGGCCGCTTAATCTACTTCGCCTCTTCTGGCTGGCGGGTTAGGGTTTGCGGTTGCTGGCCTTTTCGGAGCTGTGGCGGAGCCAAGGGTCGCGGAGCTATGGGTTCGGGTCGGGTGAGGCTCTGGCGGTTCACCTTCTCAGGATGGAGTGCCTCGGGCTCCTCAGACGGGCCTATCTCCGGTTTTGCCTCTGACGGCTTGGATGGAAGTTTTGTTTCTTTTTTCCGGTCGTCGCGAAGTGCTGGGGCCTGTTGGTCGACTCTGTTCCTTTTCGCCGGCTGATTGATGATTGAGGACGACAAGCTTTCGATTGCCGGCAGATTGGGTTCGCCGGTCTCGTTGATCGAAGGTGAGCTTCCCCCTTATCGTTGCTCCTGTCTCGGTACTCTATTGCTGGCGACTGGCTGTGCTCCTTGCTTCTCTGTTCGCTTTGGCTGCGGTTTTCTGCGGAGGGGAGAGGCAGGGTATGTTGGCTGCATTTCGGAGGTTCAGGGGTTAGGCTCTTACGAGGCTCAGGCGTCTTTAGGTCTTCGGGAAGGTGGGGCTGGGGCTGTGGTACCGAGACAGCTCTCTTTCCCCGGTTCTCTGGGGTGGGGATCCGGGGTGCACACTGTTTTGGCAGTGTTGGGAGCAGTGTTGGTGCTTTCTGGCGTAGGGAAGAATTGGCTTAGGGTGGGTTCTGTGGTTTGAGTGTTGGCTCAGCTAGGCGGTTCGGCAGTGGAGGGGTCGATTCCTCATGCTGTGGGGTTCTCTCTGGGTTAATTTGGTGGCTGCTAGTTCGGTTAAGATTTGCTGTAGAGGGAGGGCTTGTTTGTTGTTAGTTATTTTTAGTATTTTGTGTTGTTTTTGTTATGTGTTTGTCTTCTTTGTGTTAGTTTTGTATTTGTGTTTGTGTTTTAGGTTTGGGCGGTTGCCTCGGTGCATCCGGGTGTCAAATTTATTACTCTGTGGGGGTCCGACACCCGGATATTACCCTGTGGGGGTCGTGTGTTTGTGTTGTTGTTGTGTTGTTTGAGTTGTTTTGTTGTATTACCCCTTGGGGGTCGTATCTAGTTGTTTTTAGTTTTGAGTTTCTGTTCTNACGATAGAGAAAAGCCTAAGAAAGATAGATCGTCAGGAATTCTTGGTGAACATTGTATGGAGATCGACGAAGTAGCAGTCAACCGAAGAAGTCCCAATGGTACAAGAGTATCCAAATGTCCGGAGAAGTTGCTAGAAGATCCAGCGAAAGCGTGGTGGAAGTTCTTGGTACAAGGAGAAAGACCAGTGCATGTTAGTTTACTGTGCAGACAGCTTGTTTCCGCTGGGTTACAGTGATTCTGACTTCCAGTCAGTTTGGGACGAAAGTAAGTCAACCTCACGCTATGTATTTACTTTTGTATGAGGAGCCATTTCATGGAAGAGTGCTAAGCAAAAATGCGCGGCAGACTCTGCCATGGACGCCGAGTATGTTGCAGCCTCTGAGGCAGCAAAGGAGGTAATATGGCTCAGGAACTTCTTGGTGGACTTAGAAGTGATTCTGAGTTTTCCACAAGGGATCACAATTTATTGTGATAGCAGTGGTGCAGTAGAAAACTCAAGGGAACCACGAGTCCACAAGGCAAGTAAACACATAGAGAGAAAGTACCAACTGATACAAGAAATCATAAGAAGAGGAGACGTCGAGGTTGCCAAGATTGCATCAGAGGACAACTTAGCTGATCCTTTCACGAAGAGTTTCCCGGGGAAGGTCTTCGTCAAACATGTGGAAGGAATGGAAGTCAGATGTGTGGCCACATGATCGACATATGTCTTTTAGAATACGGATTGATAGACATACACTAGTAAAAGTGAAAGCTTTAAGTATAAGTGGGAGATTGTTGGTGTATATACTGAAAGCTTGGCTTTAGATGATATTTACACTTTATTTCGGTTGAATGAGAATCATGTTTGATTATCAAGATCTATGTTCTGTTGTTTTGCACTTAGATAAATTTCATTAGCGGGTGAATAGAAGATCATTTTACCAGTTACTTACGAAACAAGAATGATTGGTTTATAACCTAGTGAAAATGAACAAACCATTAGAACGGTAGTAGTGTCAACCGTACAGTTGATCTGGACTGATTAGTTGCACTAGTATATTTATGTATTGAAAAGGATCCGAGAGAGGAGCAGCACGTTTTATACTGATGGTGGTAAACAAACTAGGCCTCGGTTAATTACTACGTTCTCTTAACCTGTAAGATATAAACAGGCATGCGCATGCAGTGGCTATTACTTTGATTCACTAAAAGTGAGATCCATTCTAGTGGTTCAATAATCTTGATGTTTTGGGTAATAGTGCTACATGTACGATGTGCTGTTAGAATGTTTACGGTCACCATGTGCTGCATGTGGATTAAGTTCCGACATAATAATAAAGATTTGAGTGATGCTAGCTTTGATTCAATATATCGATTAATTCTTGATTGTCAGTAATCGAATTAATTGATGGACATTACATCTTAAACGTGGGGAGGTAATTCGAGTAATTATTATTGGAATCTCGAATATAATTTGGGGATGATAAGGGAGTGCAATAGTGTTTCGTTAGTATACCGGGACATTTTTTATGTAATTGGATCATGTAGGCTTGGCCCACAGTTGGGCCCAATGACTTAAGAAGCCCATATTATCATCTCCTTAGGTTCTCTGCTATAGCCCTATAAATACACCATTAAGCTAATGGGATTAAGAAAAGAGAGACACACATAGCCTCACACGTTCGGCCGGTCTCTTTTATCCCATAGGTAAGTTTTATCTTCGTTTTGTTGCTGCACCGAGACAAACGAAGAGGTGTCGAGAAATATAGCAGAAGATCCTAAGGTATCGAGACCCCGGGATCATCCACTGCGCGCAAGCCCCGGCGACCACCGCACGCGAACTGCGACCACCGTAAGAAACCCTTTTCCCACAGCCACAGTCCCCAATTATCGAGCACTCCCGATGATGACGCACGACCCGCTGTAACCCAGCGACGCTCTCGACAAGCTTCTTGACTGTTAGGATATACTGTAAATGCTTGGCTTTCAATTTTCAGCAATTCCATTTTGATCTGACAATCAAGTTTTAGTCAAAGTACTTATGTTTGCAAGTTTATTTATTTATGCAATCATAACTCTTTTGTCTTACATTGTAGAAAGTATGGTTCGATGTGTGGAAAGAAAAATCATATTATTGGTTCCTTGTAAGATAAATTAATTGTTCACAGTCTCGACAGACTGGAAACCCCTGATGGAAAAAGTCTGTAGTGTAGTTTTGATTCAGTTGATCTTTGACTAATGAATTACACTAGTACTTAATATAAGTATTGAATGGACCCCAGAAGGATAATATTATTTCAATATTGATCGACTAAATAATCTAGACCTTCAGTAATTGATGCGTACCTCTTAAGTCGTAATGTAATAAAAAAGCATATATATTCAATACTTGTTTATTTGATTTACCAAGGGTGATTTCTATATTACTTGTATGACATACTCGGTATTTTGGTAAATGATGATATTTATATGATGTGGTATTATAATTAATTACGGTCACTATGTCCTAGTGCGCTGTGTTGATGATGTCCCAAAAATGAGCACACAAAGGAATATTTTGTCAAGCCCTACAGGCGGATGAGTTTCCGACATAATGATTAAGGAACTGAGTGGTACTAATTTGGGAATAAAAAGAAGTTGATTAATTTCATTTTCGGTAATTTAATTAATCAAATAACGTAATATCTTAAACATAGGGATGGTAAATCGATCAATTAAACTAATATTAACTAATTAAGTGGAGGTTGGAATTTATTGAATAAATTGAAGTTAACTGGAGAGAACAATAATATTACTCTAGTAGAATGTTTTATTATTTAATTCTATTAGTGGGTAGTACTTAATTTATTTTCTAATTAGTTAATTCCGTAAGAAGAGGAATATTCTCTCTAGAATATTACCAATGGTTAGGATACATAAGAGTCTTCTAGAAAGGGTAATTAGGGTTAGGAGGAATTAGGTCTTCTAGAAGGGAATGTAACTGGAGAGTAAATATATTTCCTAACCCTAGTAGGATAATGATGTGTGTAATTATGTATGTTATTAATGAAAGTCTATCGTTAGAAAGAAAAAAACCATAGTAGGATATGCTCATATTTAGCACCTTCTTAAGGTCTCTAATGTAGCCTATAAATACGCCATGTCCCAAACCTATTCCCCTAATGTGTGAGAGCCGATTTTCATCTTGAGAAAGAAGAGAAAATGTGACTTTTATATGGAACAAGAGTTTGGGAGTTTCAGTTAATCGCACCACCAAGATAATTTGAAGTAGGTGTATAAGGTCATACATTAGAAGGCTTTAAGGTATAATATTTATCGAGCACATATATACATACATATTATCCAGCGACCAAGACCACCGTCTTCAGTTGTCGGAGACCGCCATCCGCCACCGCGAGTCACTACCAGAAATCGCCGCCGCCTTGCCGCGACCTCCCAGCGACACCGCGAGTAGCCAGCAGCAGCCTCACGTTCCCAACGACGACCTCGCGCGCCTACCTGATCTGCCACGTGACACCGTCCCTGCCTGAGTTCATCGCGCATCGCCTCTAAGCAAGAAGCTCGCGCACGTCCTACTATGCCATACACGCCAAAGCCTTTGCAGTGCACGCTAGCCGTCCGCGCCCGACGCGTAGGATAGCTCGCAAATGCCAGGCGAAACGACGTTGTAATCCCTGCTCCCAAACACGCACGCAGTCGAGCACTAGTAGCACCCGACGCACGTCTTTTTCCTCAGCCGCTCGACGCCTAGACCCTGTAGGCCATAATAAGAGAAGGATTCCGCCACCCTTCAAGCGTAAGGAGGACTCGAGTCAAATGGAATGCTACACCTCTTCAGTTCTTTCATCAGTAGAGGATTCTTCGCCCCAAGGAACGAACACGAGGCCATCGACCAAGGCCTGATGCGCAGCCCCATGCGACCTCAACCCGCAGCTCCTGACATGCGTCTGTGACCACGCCCGACACGCCAAGTTCCCGGTGACACGAGTTTGACCGAGAAGGCCAAGTCCGGCTGCCCAACAGACTTTGCGGTTCAGACGATCTCCTACAGCGAAAATCTAGAACGTCTCAGAGACGGAAAAATTTTTAAAAGATAATGTCCTAATCCTAATTGTAGATTCCACTGCGTTAGGATTTAATTCATTAGATTCAAATGTGCATATCGGTGACGTTCCTAATAGAACCCAACATTAGCAATCCGGCTGCTCAACGGATTTTGAGTTCAGACGATCTCCTAAAGCGAAATCTACAAAGTCTCAGAGTCTGCAATTTTTAAGTCGTAAGTTTTCAGTGTTAAACCTCTAGATCCGCTGCGCGTAGGTTTATTCTTGTTTTTTGAATTCGTGACTTGTACTTAACTAGATCCTTACCGATCCCAACACTGTAGTGCTCAAAAATTGATGGGGCGTGGTTGTGGATATGACTCAAAGCACTCAAAAATAAAAATAAGTTAAAACCCATGTGATCCATATCCAATCGCTCATGTAACTCAACCGATAAAAACCAGTTAAAACCAACTTTTTTCCATATCCAATCAGTCCCATAGTCCAGACCTAATTTGTTAACTGAAAAAAATATTGGTGTATCAAAAGTAAAATGTAGATATAATTTGGTGGTCAACATGAAATTTTTGTGTTTCACCGTGTTTACATATATTTCAATCAAGGACGGAGCCACCCGAATTTTATACCGGTAAAAAAATATTTTAGCCCATGTTACATTAGATTAGTCAAGTATTAATCTTATTTTAGACTAAAATAAGTTAATTTTTTTACATTAAATCAATGAATTATATATTTAAACATGATTTAAGTTTCTCTCCACTTTTCTTTTTAGATTATTATGCCCCTTTATGTCATTTTTGTGTTCAATTTTTACTATTTGATTGAATAAAATTTATTTGAATAATTTTATTCGAGACAATATTTGATTGTGTTAGAATACCTAATATGTTACTGAATTTATAGATTTTACAATCAAGTTTATATATTGACTGAATTTTTAAATAAATGATAGTTTTTTTTTTTTTTCCAACGATATCAAGTCTCCATTCAAAATCAAATAGCCGCCAAACGGCAAAAGTACACAAATGTCGACTCCAATAACCTGGGTAACTGAGAGGAAATCATACAAACTTCCTAAACATAACTAAATTCATCACCAAATCAGCTCACCATAACAGCTATAACAAAGACTCTACAATAGATAACAACATTCACATAATACAATTCCACAGCAACACCATAGCTACACAACCGAAAGAATAACATAATAGACAAATCACTGACACGAGACCTAACCTATCTATTAAGTCTTCTTGGTTTCATTTGGTGTTGTGTTGGTTGAAGTCCATCCAGTCCTTCACAGCTGCTTTGATGATCCAATCCTCAGACTGCCAAATGCCTTCGAATACCCAAAGATTTCTAGCTCTCCATAACCACCATAAAATATAAGTGGAGAGCTGAATCCTTGCTTCCGATGTATCTTTAGAATCCATTGTACAAACCCACCACCACCATTGTTTCACAGTCATCCTTTCTGTCTGCACTCTATTCCAACTAACAGGGGACAGTTTCCACACCATTTTGGCCTTCTTGCATAGGAATAGAATGTGCTCTTGAGTTTCTTCCTCTTCCCCGCAGACCCTACAAATTGCCTCCAGCTCCATACCTCTGTGCAGCAAATTGCAGTAGACAGGTAAAATATTAGAAAAACACTGCCACACAAAATGCTTTACCTTGCCCATCACTTGCAATGTCCAGCACCTTATCCTAGCCTTTTTGTTTCCCTCAGCAGCAGCACTGCTTTCAGCCATTGTGTTCATAGTAATTTTGTCACTGAGCATTTTTGAATAAGCTTTTTTCACAGAGAAAATCCCTTTGCCAAGGAAAGAGCATTGCCAAAAGTCAGCAACTCTAGGGTTCAAAGTTTTGATCTGCAAAATCCTGTCAGCATCAGTTTCAGTGAACAGTGCTCTCACTAGTGTAGTATCCCAATTCACCCCACCTGCCAGAATTAGGTCTTTAACCCAAAATAAGCTTCCATCCACCTCAGTTCTCAGTTCAGGTTTCTTGCCATTCAAACCTGGCACCCAGTTCATCTCATTCAACCTAGTACTTTGCCCATTCTTAATCACTAACTTAACCTGTTTCTGCAAGTCAGGTAGGAATGTGGCCCAAGAACTCCACAGCCAAGATGCACTTCCTGTATTTTTCCAATCAAAGATAGAGCAGTCATTAAAATACTTACTCCTTAGAACTCTACACATCAGCATATCTGGTTTCTCAAGAAGTCTCCATAGTTGTTTCAGTATCAGTGCTTTGTTGAATAGTTGAATGTCCAGAAATCCAAGTCCTCCTTCCTCCTTTGGTACAGTCAGTTTATCCCATGAAAGCCAATGCATATTCTGCTTCTGAGATTGCCCCTTATTCCACCAGAATCTAGCCACTAATCTGCACACTTCTTTACAACAGCTCACAGGTAACACAAAACAGGACATGACAAAATCTGGTAATGCACACAACACAGACTATAAAAAATTTGATACTAAATTTCATTCATTTGTCTGACAAATTCAATGAAATGACATATATACTTTAAATGACATGTCATATAACAAAAACGACGAGACTATTACATTGTTTCATAGTAGTTTTTTAATAAATTATAGTTTTATTAATTAAGATTCAAGTACATGAGAGAATTTATGTTTGTCAATTTTTAAAGAAAAACTAATGAAACAATTAAAAATAAATATTTGTCATATGTATAAGAAACTCTCTTGTTAATCGAGAGTCATCTCATATAAAACACGACTAGTTAGAAAGTAAAATAACTCATATAATATATATTAAATTTAAAAAAAGTAATTTTACACTCTTACTTCTTTGTACTTGTGTCTATCTAAATTTTTCGAATCGAGTATTTCAAGTTCAAACTCGTGCTCTTTTAAAAAAAATGAGCTTTCGTGGCTCAGCTCGTTTAATAAACAGATAAAATTTTGGCTTGGTTCGGCTTGTATAAAACTCAGTTTAAGTCCCTTGATAAACTTTAAAACCTAGAACAAAACTCAAAACTCTAACCTAATTATTTGTGAACATGTTCGACTCGATTTGTTTGATAGATAAGCTCGATTAGTTGTTCGAGTTTGGCTCTTTAAATATACAAGCAAGTCAGCCTCAAAATTTTACAAGTCGAATCGAACTACATTAGAGGACAACTCGATTCGAATAATAGTTGTATATTTTGCAGCCCCAGCTGAAAAACTTTTCTGGCAACGTTCCTGATTTCAATGATTTTTTTATCTAACAAATTATTATTTAAAAGAGTTCGTTGGGACCAATTCATTGTACATTATATTTGTCGGGCCAAATCTACAAAATAATAATAATAATCATAATAATCTATACTTATATAAAGAGGCCATCCCATTTACTAGAATTGGTAGGAAGAAAAGTCAAAGGTAATTAATGCATTCTATTTCTATCAATTAATTTTTATTTAATTGTTTTTCCCATAAAATCGGTACAAAAAGAAATGTACGTAAAACAAAAAAAAAGATATATTTGATCGGATGATAAAATCATGATTTTACCAAAAATAAATCAGATGTCAAACCTAAATTGAAGGATTTTGTTGTCTATATAGATATTGATTTACGTAAATCAATACATTTAATATTTATAATTTGTGTAACGTATATTTTTTATTTTTTTTATTTCGAAATATTAAACGTATATTTTTGATTTTTTTATTTTTATTTTTAAAATTTAGAATTTGCCTTATTTCTTCTAGAGATCGTGTATATATTTAGATATTTACATTATTTATATTTTTTAAACAAATTAATTTTTATGATTGCTTTTTTGTACATGTTTATTTTGTGAGAATGACGAATTGTCCAATAATCAAACTCATAATGTTGTGTACAAGGAGGTCTTTAATAATATATAATTGTGTCTTTGTCAAATACTATCTTATTGTACAATTTTACTATATATCATAAAATTTTTATTTAATATTGCATCTTATAATATAATATTCCCCAAATAAATATATTCCGTGTCTCGCACGGATCACGTACTATATATATCTCATACATTTTTCTTTATTCATGTATATAATTATAAGACTGGATAAATAGCCTTAAAATTGTGCACCCCGTGCATTGCACGGGCTCTGCACTAGTAATAATAATAATAATAATAATAATAATAATAATAATTGAAGTAGCCCATGACAACATTAATGGAGAGAATTTGACAAGTCCTATCTTTAGCACAAATTTTCAGAACAGTAACGGTCACATATAATTGAAGGGTATGGGTCCGAATATATTCCCACCTAGATGACAAGAATTAGATTCCTCTTAATATCACTTAATTTTCTTTTCTTAAAAAATCTTTTGGTCCAACCGTCCAACACCTCGTCTTAGCATCGAAGACCATTGTCAATGTGGCTGTGACTGACCGACTCAAACACCAGTACATCATATTTGTTTAATAATTGAAAATGCTATGATTTTTTTTATTTTTTTTTTTATAACTTAAAGATGCAATCTCTTAATTAGTATCATAATTATTTGGGAGCTTTCTTTAAAAATCCCCAATTCTAATTCAGTCTTTCAAATCAGTCCCCAGTAATAATTTTTATCTATTTTACTCCATACCCCCTAATCATCTTCCATTTAAATCCCTCATATTAAAAAAAAATGACAAAGAAATTTATATATGACATCATCCCACTATCTACATTATTAAATTATTTTTGTTACCTAAAATCCTTCTTCCTCACTCTTCTTCCTCATTCTTCTTTCCCGATTTTTTCTTCTTCACCGCCGGCGTGTAATTTTTTTTTTTTTTCGCAGCTTCATCTCGCCGACGAATACTAACTGGACACTGGGGTTTTTTCTGGAGGCAACAAATCCGACGACATTAAGGCTTTTTCCAGCCGAAAATTCCTGTTTCTCCGGCCAAAAATTTCTATCTCTCTGTCCGAAAATTCTTATTTTTCCGGCAAGATTGTGACTTTTTCCGGCGAAAACTTGAAGTAGTAAGTAATGTATGTATCATATGAGAAGTTTGGAGTCCAAAAATCATCTTTAATTCATATATTTTTGTTTGATTTATGAAGGATTGAATTTTGAATATTGTTGTTTATATTTACCCTAAAACAAATAAAGTGATCATAATCTTTTTTTTTCTTTTTTTTTTCATGTATGCTAAATTTATGCTATTGTAAGGTTAAGTTAGGTGTTATTGACCATAAAATAAAAAAATCAGATGAGCATAATCATAGTACCACTATTCATGATTGTGTGTATCTCTGTTTGGATATATAGTACCACTTTGCTCACTGTTGGTACTATCTGTGCTGGGAAATGTGAACAATTTCTTTTTCTAATCCAATTATTGTTAGATACATGGAAGGGACACAAAAATTCCTATCTCTCTGTTCGAAAATTCTTACTTTTCCTGCAAGATTGTGACTTTTTCTGGCAAAAACTTGAAGTAGTAAGTAATGTATGTATTATATGAGAGGTTTGGAGTCCAAAAATCATCTTTAATTCATATATTTTTGTTTGATTTGTGAAGGATTGAATTTTGAATATTGTTATTTATATTTACCCTAAAACAAATAAAGTGATCATAATCCTTTTTTTTTATTCATGTATACTAAATTTATGCTATTGTTAGGTAATGTGAGGTGTTATTGACCATAAAACAAAAAAATAAGATGAGAATAATCATAGTACAACTATTCATGATTGTGTGTACCTCTGTTTGAATATATAGTACCACTTTGCTCACTGTTGGTACCATATGTGTTGGGAAATGTGAACTTTTTTTTAATCCAATTATTGTTAGATACATGGAAGGGGCACAAAGTGATATATTAGGGAGTTGTACATACAAAGATGAAATGTATGTGTTCTCTCTGAACCTTGAATCAACTCTTGACGAAGTGTACACTCTCATTGGTAAGAGGTGGTCGATTGTTAGTTTGGAAACTGTCATGTTAAACTATATTGCGCCAAAAGAGAAAAAGAGAATTAGTTTATCCGATGATGAGGATGTAAAAACATGATTCGGTTACATCATTGTTGGAAAGTAAATATTGTGGAGATAGTTGTCATTGAAAGAAATGAAAGCCCGGGCATTGGAAGAAATGAAAGACGAGATGATGGAGTTCAATCTATGCCGATGAACATGAGCGGGTAATGTTGCTTTCATAATATTAATGAATTTATTATTGATATATAGTGTATTTGTATCATCATATCCAAATACATTAATTTCTTAACTAGTTCCACTATTTATAAAAATTTGTATTATTTTATCATGAACGCAGGTAAATGTTACGGGAAGTAGAATCGGAGTTGGTAGTGCAAGATAAATCGATCTATTCTTGGAGATTCTCCATTAAAGAGAGGGGTAGATGTTCAGTGGCGGCGCGGATGAATTTCAGAAGGTTGTTAAAAACTACGCAATTGCGAATAGGCGTTCTTTCAAGTACCGAAAAAATGATCAACAGAAGATAATTGTTTGTTGTACTGATTAGGGTTGTCAATGGAGAATATATGCCTCAAAAAACAACGGTGATTAGTTATTTGCCATCAA
The DNA here is from genome assembly GCA_008636005.1 of Striga asiatica. Lineage (NCBI taxonomy): Eukaryota > Viridiplantae > Streptophyta > Magnoliopsida > Lamiales > Orobanchaceae > Striga > Striga asiatica. Next base: position 100,660 of record BKCP01006815.1, on the reverse strand, counting down.
GAAGAGCAATTTAGTCCATACCTGTGGAGTGTTCAGTCTTCGGACAAGGGGGCATCCGGAAGCAGACTCTCATTGGGTCTCGAATGCAATTAAGGAGAAATTGAGAGATGAACCGAGCTACAGGCCATGCACGATATTGAAAGATCTTCATAGGGATTATGGCTTGGAGTTGCCTTATAGAAAGGCATGGTTAGGGAAGGATATTGCCATGCAAGATATTCATGGAGCAGACAAGAGTTCTTATGATAAATTGAGATGGTATTGTACTAAAGTGCGTGAGATAAACCCGGGAAGCATTGCGGATTGTGAGCTTGACCCTGTCCAAAATAAGTTTCGCCGATTGTTCATTTGCTTTCATGCTTGTCTTGTTGGTTTTATAACCGGTTGTCGACCGTTGATATTTTTAGAGGCACTCGCATAAAAAATAAATTCAAAGGCATTTTGCTTAGTGCTGTGAGTAAGGATGCCAATGATGATTTGTTCACTTTAGCATATGCTTTGGTTGATGCCGAGACCGATGAAAATTGAGAGTGGTTTTGCGTGAAGCTGAATAATACTCTTCTTATCTCGGGCTTACCAGTTCCTAGAAGCTTCACGTTTTTTACAGACCGAGACAGCGGGCTTCTTAAAGCCATCCCTATGGTCTTTCTTGCCAGCCATCATGTTTATTGTTTGCGACACTTAGTCAACAACTTTAAGAATCAGGTAAAAAAACTTAATGAGTGTGATTTATTGTTTATTTTTATAAATTATGTATATTTTCATTATAAAGCAGGTTCCATTATTATTATTATTATTTTATTTTGTAGGTTTTGAAGAGCTACCCACTTAAGAATAAGAAACATTGGTCCTCGATTTTTAAGAAAGTTGCGTATGCTCCTACGAGGCAAGAATTTGATATGCCTCTTGCTCTAAAGTTCCTTCCGGATTCTAACCCAAGTTGTTGGGCGAATTCTTTATTTACTGGAGACCGTTGGGGGATCATGAATAATAATCAAGCCGAATGTTGGAATAATTGGGTGAGGGCGGCACGACTTATTCCTATCTTAGCCATGGTCAATCACATACAGAAGAAAATTATGACCATGATGCACGATCGACGTGAAGGAGGGTCACGGTTTAATGGCCCGTTGTGTCCGAAGCTCGAAAAAATAATTTCATCTCGCTACAATGCTTCCCAGAATCTCAAAATCATGCAATCAAGTGAATGGAGGTTTGAGGTTCTTGATGCGGACAAAAGTTGTGACGTGGATTTGCAAACTCGCACTTGTTCTTGTAGAGAATGGCAACTATCTAAGATGCCATGTCGCCATGCATGTGCTTGTGTTGAGAGTAAGTCAATGTCTATCTATGATTTTTGTGATCCATATTATTAGGTTGGGATGTATAGGAAAACTTATCAAGGTACTATTAATCCTATACCCAACTACGATCATAATGTGGCCTCTTCCTCCATATATCATGATGATGTCATTCATGCTCCGGATGTACGACCTCAGCCCGGACGCAGGAGGGAAAAAAGAATTCCTTCACAAGTTGATGTTGCGGATAGGTGGTGCAAGTGTTGTGGTCGTCTTGGACACAATCGACGTACGTACAAAGAACCTATCTAGATCACTCATGTATTATGTTTTTTGGGCATGTGTATTTTTTTTTTTTTTTTTTTTTTGCATGTGTATTTTGTTATTGCCCAGATGTATTTTGTATTTTGTCAGTTGTATTTGGTATTTTTTCGGAATATGTATTTTGATCAATTAGTACCAGTTATTGATGAATTAGTACCACTTATTCTTCTATTCAGTAACAGTTATTGATCAATTAGTACCTACTTTGTAGAAAGGACAAAAAAAGGGGTTACTTCAAATTTTGTCAACATTTCAAAATTAGTACCAGTCATAGAGTAAGAGAGTACCTGTTTTATGTTGTTGTAGTACCAGGTATCGGGTCTTTAGTACCACTTATAATGAACACATAAAAACACCGAAACTCGATCGCAAATGATGTTTATATGACCCATAATCACTTTCACAGTAGTTTATATGAGATTTAAAATGTGGTTAATTAAGTTTATTAAGTCAAGAAGTACAATATAATTTTTATAAGCCAAGGAGGTTAAGTAGGACATAATAAATTCGGTGTTTCTATGTGTTCATTGTAAATGGTAATAAAGGCTCTATATGTGGTACTAGATCACTAAAATCAGGTACTAACTTACACTATGACTGATACTACTTTTTATAAATGTTGACCACAGTTGAAATATTCCATCTTGGTTGACCAGAAGTAGGTACTGATTTATCAATATCAGGTACTGCGTGGAATACAAGTGTGAGAGTGATTATGGGTCGTATAAACATCATTTTCGATCGATATTCGGTGTTTCTATGTGTTCACTACAAGTGGTACTGAGGACTCCATAAGTGGTACTAAAACCAAAAAAACAGGTACTACATTACACTATGACTGGTACTACTTTTTTTAAATGTTGACCACAGTTGAATAAATCAATTATCCTTCACAAAAGTAGGTAATGATTGACTGAAAACAGGTACCACGTACAGGAAAATGTGGTACTATTATGACTAAATCAGGTACTATTGTAAGAATCGTGAAATTTCTAATCATTCATGTCTACCATGTCATGTGGATCGTTAACGCGTGATTTGGATGAAAAATAGTGGAAGTTAAAACATATAGGTAGAAATTGGAGTAGTCATGTATGATGATTCTATGAGATGAAGTCTTTCATTCCATGAAGTGAATTGTAGTAGTTGTGTTATCTCATTAGTGTGTAGGGTTCATGACCATTTTATGATTAAACTCAACGAAAAACATTTTAAATCTCATATAAACTAATGTGATACTGATTATGGGTCGTATAAACATCATTTTTGACCCATATTCGGTGTTTTTATGTGTTCACTACAAGTGGTACTGAGGACTCTATAAGTGATATTAAACCCAAAAAACCAGGTACTACAACACACTATGACTGGTACTACTTTTTTAAATGTTGACCACAGTTGAAAAAATCAATTATACTTCACAAAAGTAGGTACTGATCGACTGAAAACAGGTACCACGTACAAGAAAATGTGGTACTATTGTGACTAAATCAGGTACTATTGTAAGAATCGTGATATTTCTAATCCTTCATATCTACCATGTCACGTGGATCGTTAACGCGTGATTTGGATATTTGGATGAAAAATAGTGAAAGTTAAAACTTATAGGTAGAAATTGGAGTAGTCATGTATGATGATTCTATGAGATGAAGTGTTTCATTCCATGAAGTGAAGTGTAGTAGTAGTGTTTTCTAATTAGTGTGTAGAGTTCATGACCATTTTATGATTAAATTCAACAAAAAACATTTTAAATCTCAAATAAACTAATGTGAGAGTGATTATGGGTCGTATAAACATCATTTTCGACCGATATTTGGTGTTTCTATGTGTTAATTATATGTGGTACTGAAGGCACGATATGAGGTACTAAATATACAAAAAGAGGTACTACCTTACTGTAGGTCTGGTACTACTTCTTTTAAATGTTGACCACAATTGAAATATTCCATCTTTGTTGACCAAAAGTAGGTACTAACTGATCCATATCAGGTTTTGCGTAGAAGAATAAGTAGTACTATTTCAATAAAAACTGGTACCAGAAGTGTTGAGTATTGTTTTTCCATTAGTGCCATAACTGAAAAAATACTTGTTATTCTTCTGGTACCAGTTTTCACTGAAATAGTACCTGTTATTATACTAAGCAGTACCTGATATTGATAAATTAGTACCTACTTTTGGTCAATCAAGATGGAATATTTCAATAGTGTTCAACATTTATAAGTAATACCAGACCTACAGTAAGGTAGTACCTCTTTATGTAGATTTAGTACCTCATACCGTGCCTTCAGTACCACGTATAATGAACACATAGAAAGACCGAATATCGGTAAAAAATGATGTTTATACGACCAATAATCACTCTCACATTAGTTTATATGAGATTTAAAATGTTTTTCGCTGAGTTTAATAATAAAATGGTCATGAACCCTACACACTAATGAGAAAACACTACTACTACACTTCACTTCATGGAATGAAACACTTCATCTCATAGAATCATCATACATGACTACTCCAATTTTACCTATATGTTTTAACATCCACTATTTTTCATCAAAATCACGCGTTCACGATCCACGTGACATGATAGACATGAAGGATTAGAAATATCACGATTCTTACAATAGTACCTGATTTATTCATAATAGTGCCACATTTTCTTATACGTGGTACCTGTTTTCAGTCGATCAGTACCAATTTTTGTAAAGTATAATTGATTTTTTCAACTGTGATCAACATTTAAAAAAAGTAGTACCAGTCATAGTGTAATGTAGTACCAGGTTTTTTGGGTTTAGTACCACTTATAGAGTCCTCGGTACCACTTGTAGTGAACACATAGAAACATTGAATATCGGTCGAAGATGATGTTTATACGACCCATAATCAGTCTCACATTAGTTTATATGAGATTTAAAATGTTTTTCGTCGAGTTTAATCATAAAATGGTCATGAACCCTACACACTAATGAGAAAACACTACTATTACACTTCACTTCATGGAATGAAACGCTTCATCTCATAGAATCATCATACATGACTACTCCAATTTCTACCTATATGTTTTAACTTCCAGTAATTTTCATCCAAATCACGCGTCAACGATCCACGTGACATGGTAGACATGAAGGATCAGAAATTTCACGATTCCTACAATAGTACCTAATTTAGTCATAATAGTACAACATTTTCTTGTACGTGGTACCTTTTTTCATTCGATTAGTACCTACTTTTGTGAAGAATAATTGATTTTTTCAACTGTGGTCAACATTTAAAAAAAGTCGTACCAGTCATAGTGTAATGTAGTACTTGTTTTTTTGGGTTTCGTACCACTTATGGAGTCCTCGGTACCACTTGTAGTGAACACATAGAAACACCGAATATCGGTCGAAAATGATGTTTATACGACCCATAATCACTCTCACACTATTATTCCACGCAGTACCTGATATTGATAAATTAATACCTACTTTTGGTCAACCAAGATGGAATATTTCAACTGTGATCAACATTTATAAGAAGTAGTACCAGTCATAGTGTAAGTTAGTACCTGATTTTAGTGATTTAGTACCACATATAGAGCCTTTAGTACCACTTACAATGAACACATAGAAACACCGAACTTATTATGTCCTACTTAACCTCCTTGGCTTATAAAAATTATATTGTACTTCTTGACTTAATAAACTTCATTAACCACATTTTAGATCTCATATAAACTACTGTGAGAGTGATTATGGGTCGTATAAACATCATTTGCTATCGAATTTTGGTGTTTTTATGTGTTCATTATAAGTGGTACTAAAGACCCGATATCTGGTACTACAACAACATAAAACAGGTACTCTCTTACTCTATGACTGGTACTAATTTTGAAAATGTTGACAAAATTTGAAGCAACCCCTTTTTTTGTTCTTTCTACAAAGCAGGTACTAATTAATCAATAACCGGTACTGAATAGAAGAATAAGTGGTACTAATTCATCAATAACTAGTACTAATTGATGAAAATAACATCTGTACAAATAAGAATCGTCCTGGTTACATAATTCCTTATTTATATAAATAGATATAGAATATATGGGGTAATTACTTAGAAATACATGTTGTGCTACAGCCCTTCCTATCTGATAGGAAAGGATCCCATGGTCCGGAGCTGGGCTAACCCAGGCTTGCAAATCCCAAGTTTGTCTATGAAGAGCAAATATAATTCCGACAAAATACCAAATACAACTGACAAAATACAAAATACACCTGGGCATAATCCAAACATCATCAAAACAGTCAACATATTGACAGACTAATTCAAAGCCAAACATCATTGTTCAAAGCCATCAGACAACTGCAGACATCATTCACTTCCTACAAAATACACCTGGGCAAAATTGTTCAAAACCACAGACATATTGTTCACAACCAAATATCACAAGCCACAGTTCATAAGCCAAATATCAACAAACAAATTTTTCACAACCACAGACATATTGTTCAAAGCATAATCCAAACATCATCAAAACAGTCAACATGAAGGAGGATTTCTGAGGATGCGTGCTGCCATGCGTGCTCGATAGCCGTCAATCGAACAACTCTGTTGGGCCTTCAGGAATTCAAGAGAATCGACGCCGTAGCACTCCATCTCCAAGCATATGTGCACTCCACAATCCTTGACAGCGGACTGCTTCCTGTAGTATCCACACCCAAAAGCGTCTTGACGAATGCCGTAATTAATTAATTTCAAATTCATATAAGTTCTCATGCACTTGGCCTACAAATTGAAAAAAAAAAATTAAGGAAAAAGCAACAAAATACGTTTATTCGAAAGAAAACAACCACTACAAAACAAAGTTTTATATATCATAATAACACTTACCAAGCTCTTCCCCATCCCTCGGTGTTGTGCAGTATCCATCAAGTTATGGTAGACAAACATCCTTTTTTTAACCTTAAGGACAAGTAAAAAGAAGTGGAATTTGTACACCACGGGAAGGAAAACATACTTCGCACCCTCCAAGGACCTCAACATATCATCAATCACGGCAACAGTACTTTTACTAAAACTAGAAGCACACTTCACATATCATCCTCCTTCCGAAGAGGTCTTCTCGTAATTTTTTTGGGAGCATTCATCATATCAGTCTACAAATTCAATAGTTTTGTTAGTAAATTAACAATCAAAGAAATTAATAGAGTATACTAAAATAAAATACCTGAACATATGTCAGCAGAAATCGGATATGAGGATAGCAGCCATGCAGGATCGACATGTAGCAATCAACGAGTTGAGAATCCAACTCGGAGCCGAACAGAAGAGCACACATTGATTTCCCTCAGACCAAAACTTGGTCATTGCTCCACACAATTATTTTGCTACCAAAATTTATAATTTTAATTAGTATAATATAATAGAAATTAAAATAATTAATGTAATTTCAGTTACCTCAACTGATCGCTTGCCAAGAACGACCGAATGGCTGCAGCATCCTCTTCCGGGATATCCCCATGTCCACAGAAATCGTTTCTGCCCCTGTATTGATCCACAGAGAATCCATCGTTGTCACTCTTGTCATTCTCCTACATTACATTACAAAATAATTAGTTAGTTATATGAAAACAACACGAACAATCACATAAATTACAAAAATAAAATTTCTAGTTTAATTACCTCATCATCAACCAACATCACGAACTGCGATTTTTTTTCTTTCTTCCGCCTCTTCGGACCGGATGACAGAGAGGTCATAAAATCAGCCGCCTTGCCTCGAACAAGCCGATTTCTCCCCAAACTCGCATCCTTCACCACAAGGTTTACCAGTCGATCCAAGTCTTCAAACTCATTCACAGCAGCTTGAGGATCAACCACCATGAGAGCCCATTGTTTTTCCTTCTCATTTTCATCAACGTCTTCTTCCTCGACATGTTCTTCTTCCTCCTTTTCCTCCTCTTTTTCTTCCTCATTTTTTCCTCCTCTTTTTCTTCCTCCTTCTCCTCTCTTTCTTCCTCCTTCTCCTCTGTTTGCTCAGCAAAAACACCAACATCATCATCACCATCAGCCTCTTCTTCCTCACATTTTTCCCCTCTTTCTTCCTCTCTTTCTTTTTCTTTGGTATTTCTTTCTCTCCACTGAGACTCCAACAGTTGAATTCTTTTTTTCAGTTGATCGTTTTCATGATGGCATACAGTTTGGTCTCAAACGTTCCCTGAAAGAAAAAAAAATTAAAGGAAAACATAAATTAAAATAATACTTGTATCTATGAAAATATACTAATGCTAAAACATAAATTCTCGACAAAAATAAAAGGAAAACCTGAGCTTCCACAAAGGCAAGCTCCTCTGAAACAGGCGAATACACCTGCAAATCAAATCATAATGATGTAAGTACAATATCGATTAACCAAAAAGATAAAAAAGAAGAAGTACAAAACACATAATACTATAAAATTATATAAATTACCTTATGCCGCGTTACTTTTTTAAGGGCTTGTAAAGACCCTTCAAATATAGACGACATCGAGGTCCCCTTCCATCTAAATAGACGGGGAATCGCCTCGAGCGTGGACCGTTTGCCTAGGGATGGCACACGCTCGTACAACCAAGTCTACACACATAGACATGATTTGAAAAACAAACAAGCTCACCATTTCATATTGTTGTATTAAGAAATTCAAACACACATATACATACCATCATCCCAACAACACATCCATCAAAGTAGGATCAGTCTCTCGATCCACCATGGCGAACAAGCTCGGCAACCAGGAATTTATGAGCCGCATCTCCCCATGCGTACTCAGAAATTCGACTAACATCCTCTACGTAAGGGTAAAGAAACTTGGGGATGGAATAACTCGAACAGGGGAACAAAATGCAACTAAAAACAAACAAACTATACATCCTGATGAAGTTGTCTACACGACCTTCATCAATAGAAAACTTTTCTAACAACTCTACAACATGGTTTTTTCTCAACAGTTTATTACCTACTCGACCCCAGCCGTCGAATAAGGCTTTCGACTCTAAATTAAGGTCCAAGTCTACGCTTAGACCGCCCTGTCGAAGCCCCATCGTTACACAAAACTCGCCGGGGTCAAAATTAAGAGACACATTATCACCTACCACAAAGGCATTCACATCTGCCTTGTATGTGCTAATTAAGGCCTCCACTCTACTATGTAACACCGCTATATCAGGCATATCTAGAAAAATAAAAAATAAAACGGACTCTTTTCAAGAGCCTACTTGTGCCGGTCAGAAAGCACGACAACTGTCCTGTCCATTATATCTCTAAAGAACGAAGGGGCACATCGACATCTTAATTCTGTGCCCTATCACAAACAAATAAACCAAACAAAAAATTCAAACAACAGAAACAAAATAGCACCCTTTCAACCAAACCAAACAACACAATTTCAACCAAACCAACAGCACCATTTCAACCAAACCAACAGCACCATTAAAGAACAAAATAGCAACACAATTAAAGAACAAAATAGCAACACAGTCACTAAACAATTAATACAAAATTAAAAAAAAAATTAATAAAATTCGGAACATGCTTAACTAATTGAGCCCTAATGAATACAAATTAGGAAGATGCTTAACTAATTTAGCCCTAATTGAACCCTAATTCATATAAACCCTAGAAAGGCAAAGAGCCCTAATTTATCAATAAAATTCTTAATTGTTGAAATGAAAATCAAATTCAAAGTTCATTAGCATCAACCAAATCCCAAATTGTGAAAAATTTTGAATTCAAAGAAATATCCAAGTTTTTGAAAAAAAAAATCCAAATTTCGAATTCAAGAAAAATTCAAAATTGTTGAAAAAAATCCTCAAAATCTTACCTTGCTTACTGTTATAGACTCTAATTTCGAATTCATAGAGATTAGTAAAAAAAACAGTAATTACCCCTAAATTGAAAAAAAAACCCTAAAATTAGGAGCAAATCCCAAAACATCAGAAATTACCTTTGAGATTGGTATGCCTTCGTGGGTGTCGAAGGGGATGGTCTGCATGGAGATTTCATTTTGGACCCGGCCATTTCCTCATAGAGATGAGAACGGCGAGTGACAGAGAGAGAGCGGGCGATGGTTATGAACGAACAGAGAGAGAGAGAGAGAGAGCAGAAAGCAACTGGCGATGGCGACGAACGAACGGAGAGAGAGAGAGAGAGAGAGAGAGAGAGAGAGCAGAGTTGGCTACGAAAATTCCGAAGAGAGAGAGAGAGAGAGTAGATTTCAATGGTAGATAGAGAGAGAGAGAGAAGAGAACGGTGAGAGAGAGAGAGAAAGACTTCAAAATAAATTCAGGAAAAAAAATAAATGAATAATAAAAAGCCTTTCTTATATATGGGGAGTGAAATGGAAAAAGCAAATTAGGGGTGGGGAGTGTAGAGGAAAAAAATTAGAGGGGGGACTGAATTGGAATTTGAAAGTGGGAGGGGGGATTTATCTTGAAATTTCCGTAATTATTTTGTTTTTATAATGATTGCAAGAGAATTAAATCAATCAACCCATAGACGTGTGTGCCAAAAAACGTAATGTCGCACCTTTTTTTTTCAAATAACTCCCCTTATATATAATTACCGAATCTGTTGAGCTTAAATGACAGACTCGCATGCTTCAGAATATTATGTGCCAAAATTTCATGTTTTTTATTTGGTTTGGACAAATTTTAATTTACTTCAAGGTAAGAATATTTTATATTCTTCTATTATCATGTGGACCATATAATTAGTTGACCTAATTGAATTAGTAGTCAAACTTAATTAAGGAGAATATGTATTTAATGGATTATTAATGTTCATCCAATTTGTGATGTTTGACTTGGACAGTAAGTTAGATTAGAACATGGAGATTGTTAGTAGAATTAGGATTGTAGGTCTCTCCTATATATATTACTACATGTCCCTCTGTCTCGGCTTATACGAAATAAAGTTCTCAACATAAGGGCTTTATGGAAAGACGAGAGATGCGGGAGAGAGAAACAATTTATATTCATAGGCAAAGAGAAACCCATCATTGGAGATTACGAGAAAGAGGATCGTAGATCAACATCATAGAGAAAGAGGATCGTGTATCAACATCATAGATCAAGAAAACAGAGAATATGATTATAAGCTTGACTCTTGTAAGTTCTATGTGCAATCTAATTTATGCAAAGATCCATATTCTATGAATTGACAGAATTACATGCTTAAGGGTTATTCAATATCGCCTAATAGTTATAAATATGTCCGTTAAATTTCTTATATTCAAATCCAAAAACAATTAGGTTCGAATTATACATAAATATCTTGATTATTTATGGTCATTTTACATGTATTAATTGCATTTTAATATAATTTCTATTATAACAATTGAATTGTAAATGTATTTTAAATTTTACTAACTTAAGTATTTTTTATTAATTTTACATATGTAATATATTAAATTAATCATCTTTTGACGAGATTCGATTTGATATTCATATTGTATTTATAAAATAAATAAATTTTATTTATCTTTTCACTAATAATAAAATTATTTATTAATAATATTAATTAGAAAAATAAAATTATTTATTAATTAGTATATTTATTTTTATAGAAAACCTTCAGGCTAGATGCTACGAATCAAATAAATAAATTCTTTTGCTTCTACCGGGGAAGAATTCAGCGAGTTACCTTAGCCTTCTGCTTCCAGAAATCCTCCTCCATAAGGAGTCGAAGCTCGTACTCAACATCTCAAAGCATCCACTAAAGTGGCTTTTGAACGACACCTACCGGGCAGTTACTACTAAAAGAAAATACGTGCTTCTTCCATAAAGAAATTAACCGGGTAAATCTCCATCTATGACTTGACAGCGGCGCATTGCGGTCCTATACAATACAAGTTGGTAAACTTACTATAATATAATACATTTAAGTCTCACAAGTAACAAGTGTCGTTCTAAAATATATAATAATATATATTTATTGTAAAAAAAATATTTAAATTTTGAAACACTTTTTTCTAATTAATTTTAAAACTTAAGACTAATTTTTTTAAATAAGCACTCGTGTAATACACGGGTGTTGTACTAGTATATAAATAAATTAGAATCATAACAAATTGGACGTACAATCTTATTGGACTTACACATTTTGTTAAGGGAAAAAACTAACTAATGCACACAATACCTAGTGGGACAAAACACTCCAACATGAGAAACACACCCAGACACAATTGGGACTAAAAAAAAAATACAAATAAAATGTGTCAACGCCGCCGTTTCCACATCCGAATATCGACGTTCGGCACCCTGCAATACTTTGCTGGCGTAATATATCGGCTTCTGTAGGCCGTGCTCCTCCTTTATTAATACCGAACCGATGGCCTCCTTCCCCTCTGATAGGTATACCACCAATGTGTCTCCTGCTTTTGGTTTTGTAAGTAGGGGCAGCTCGGCCAAGAATTCCTTTAACCTCTCGAACGCATGCAGCGCATGCGGCGTCCATTTGAAATAAGCTCCTTTCTTCAGAGCACGAAAGAATGAAAAGCTCTTTTCCACTGCTTGAGCTATGAACCTACTTAGACCAGCTAGGCGCCCCGTGAGCAGCTGCACCTCTTTCAAGTTTCTAGGCGCTTGCATCTCGATGACAGCTTGCACCTTCTCTGGGTTCACTTCTGTAACTCTCTCTATGACCAGGTATCTCAGAAACTTTCCTGATCTTACCCCGAATTTACATTTTCCAGGGTTGAGCCTCATTCCATACTATCGCAAGGTACAAAAGGTCTCCCTCAGATCAGAAACATGATCATGTGCCTTCCTACTCTTCACAAGCATGTCGTCGACATAGACCTCCATATTCCGTCCTATTTGACCCTTGAACAGTCTGTCCACTACTCTTTGATAAGTAGCCCCCATGTTCTTAAGTCTAAAGGGCATTCTTACGTAGCATTAGGTACCCTTAGACGTGATGAAACTGACCCTACTTTGATCTTCTTCCGCAAGGGGAATCTGATGGTAACCTTGTGAAGCATCCATCATGCTTAGCAACTCACACCCTGCTGTGGAATCAACTAGTTGATCTATCCTCGGTAAAAGGTAATGGTCCTTAGGGAAGGCCTTGTTAAGGTACCCTGAAATCTATGTGTAACACCCCGCTTATCAGAGTAAATTTTTTGCAACTTTTACTTCAAAAATACTTATAAATTTTTCAAAATATTTTGCTCTTAACTCGAGATACTACTCAAGCTTATCTTTTCTAAAAATCCGTTTATCTTTAAACTTTGTCTAACTTACTGGTTTAGACATAAAGAAAACAGATTTATTAAACTCGCATGTAAGCTGAACCATATTCATACTAATGAAATGATTAAAGTCTGAAATATGAAATTTAATAACATGCAAGTTCAACTCTGATATGCGTAGCGGAAATACTTAAAAACGTGAATAATTATACAGACATAGTAGTTCATAACTTAAATGTCCACAAGTGCACGACCATCACCACCACATCCGAGCTCACACCTCCAGCCCGACCTTGTTACCTGAAAAACACAATGAGGGTGAGTCTGGTCCTTTTGTACCCCAAAATAACCCATACTAAAGTAAACAACAATAATAATACAATATCATTATCATCGGTATATATCTGGACTGGAATCTGTTTCCGTAACTGAAACTGAATATGTAATCTGGCTGATATCTGATTGGATACGTGTGCACACTCTGATGGATATTTCTAAGGCAACTAATGGCCTCCATCAGAACTTAGGATGTACTAATAAGGCAACTGAGGGCCTTCATCCTAAGTATATAAACTGTATACATACCTTGGACATGATATCAGTATTATAGTTAATGTAATACCCAGGCTGGGTCCCCACCTTTCTTCTTTTGAAAACTCGTAAGTGTTGAATGATATATCTGAATCTTAAAGCTACATAAAAATATAAATCAATATACTAAGTACTATGCTCATATACTCAATAAGATGCTTGAATACTTGATTCTTTCACTTATCCGGATTTTAATGAACACTCTAAAAATTCACTAAAATCCAAATTTAAACTGTTAAGCTTAAACTCTTCTGAACTTTTACTTAAGATTGAGTACTTTCACATATAAATCATAACTCCAAATCTTGAATATTGTTTTACTCATATGAAACTTAGAATGACTCGGAAGTGAAAATAAGCTAAATTTCACATAATAGATAACCGAGTATGTCAAAACAATTTCAACTTTTACCAACATCATATATCTATATGATTTATAAGGATTTTTAATCTATCAAACTTGTCTTAAACTTGCTCTGTATTAAAATCTCAAACTTAATGCTCATTCAATACAAGTTTTTATCATAACAATAAATTATATTATTGATATACTAGACTTGAAACAATTTTATAAACTCACATACTCAACATATTAAGCTAAAACTTGGTTAAATTTTTCATCACTCATATAAGAATTTTTCATAAAATTTTCACTTTAAAAACTCAACCAGGTACTGAATACTCTTGCATATAAAATCATCTTGACATGTATGCCATATAAATATTTTAACTCATTCGTTTCTCAACATAGAATCATGTCATTTGGCATAGTATAGCTTGAGTTATAGATTTTTTAAGTTAAGCATGCAAGTTGAATTTTATGTTCTTTATTTCAGCTGTGACTTTAAAATTCTAATAACTTGATATATATGCATGATAAAATTATGAAATTTTCCGGCCCGACCTTGTTACCTGAAAAACACAATGGGGGTGATGGTCGTGCACTTGTGGACATTTAATTTATGAACTACTATGTCTGTATAATTATTCACGTTTTTAAGTATTTTCGCTACGCATATCAAGACTTGAACTTGCATGTTATTAAATTTCATATTTCAGACTTTAATCATTTCATTAGTATGAATATGGTTCAGTTTACATGCGAGTTTAAATAAATTTGTTGTCTTTATGTCTAAACCAGTAAGTTAGACAAAGTTTAAAGATAAACGGATTTATAGAAAAGATAAGTTTGAGTAGCATCCCGAGTTAAGAGCAAAATATTTCGAAAAATTTATAAGTATTTTCGAAGTAAAAGTTGTGAAAAATTTACTCTGATAAGCGGGGTGTTACGCTATGCACATTCGCCACTTCCTTTCACCCTTGCGCACCGTGACTGAATTTGACAACCATTCCGAAAATTGTATGGGCCGCACGTACCCTGCCTTTAGTAGTTTCTCGACTTCAGCCTCAATCACCTCGTCTAGCTTGGCCCCAAAATGCAGCCTCTTTGCTTAACTGGCCTCACAGTCATTTCAATGTTTAGCCTATGTTCTGCCACTTCCGGGATAATTTCTGTGAGGTCATCCATCGAAAAGGTGAACACATATACAAATTCCCTCAACATTGCTATCAACTCACCTCGTATGCTTCCCACCATATGTTGACCTATCTTAGTTGTTGTTGTGGGCCTTCCCTCAATTAACTCAACTTTCATCAGCTCATCCTGGGAACTCATTCCCAGCTCTTCCTCCCTCTCTCGTTATGATTCAGATTGATCACCCGGCTTTCTCTTCTTATTATGTGCCTCAGTTGTCCTTAATGTTACCTCATAAGATCGGCGGGATTGTAGCTAGTCTCCAATCACTTCCCCAACCCCACTTCCCATGGAGAATTTCATCTTCATACACCACGTTGAAACAACTGCTTGGAACAAATTCAATCTAGGCCGCCGCAGAATGATATTATATGCCGAACTAGCATCGACCACAAAAAATCTAACCATTTTTACCTTCCTCGTAGGAGCTCGGGCCAAGGCTAGAGTTAGGCTCACCTCCCCAATGGGTCGGACTTCACTACCAGTAAACCCGTATAGAGTAGTGTGTACCGGCTCCATCTTCACCTCTAATTCCATTTGTTGCAAGCATTTCTAGAAAATGAAATCCACCGAGCTTCATGTATCTATAAGGACCCTCTACATATCGTAACTGGTTACTTCTGCCGTGATAACCAAAGAATCATTGTGTGGACCACAATCCCCTGCATGTCCTCAGCACCGAACTTGAAAATGGCCGAGCTCAACTGCACCTGTACCTCGACAACTTCATCCACCACTCCCTTTCCTCGGTAGGTCCTCTTCCTCTCCCGATGTAAATCACCATCAGTAGGACCACCTGCAATCATATGAATAACACCCTTCTTCGCTGGCCTATCCAGTTGTTCTTCCATCCTCTTTCGCTTATTGCCTAGCTCGCGCCCCTCTGGGAGCTCCTTGTCCTTTATCACAACTCTTTTAAATGCCCAACTATAATAAGCCGCTCAATTTCATCTCTCAGCTCGCGACATAAATTACTAGAGTGGTCGTATGTAGCGTCCCGTTTGTTTACTAGAATTTATGGATTTTAATATTATTATTAATCGCCTTATTTTATTTGATTTTTGGTTGTGATATAAATTTCTCGTCTTAATTGTCTACTTGATATAAATTGTTATGTGGCATAAATATAAGATTGTTATATGTTTATATATTAACTATGTGTATTAGAATTATTTAGGATTTATTTGAGATAAATTTTAAATTGCTTCGGCGATTTTGGGTTAATCGCATAAACCGAATTAAATCCAATTTAATCCGTTTTTGAGCCTTTTTGACCCCTTGTTAATCATTTTGGTTCGAGTTGACCCACGAAGACCGGCACTTTCCTGCTCGTGTGAACAAATTTTTCCTTTGGATTTTGTTAGCTCATTTTTTATTTCTTTTAAATTTCAAAATTTCTATGGAAACTTGAGGAATTGGGCTAAATTCAATCAACGTTTGAGTATCCCTCATGTACGGTTTTTCCTTCATCTAGTGCATTAGATTAGCACCAATATTAGTAAAGTAAATCTATTAGGCTCCCTTCTTAACTGTCTCATTATTAGCCATTTACATATCAATCGTTTCCCCTCTCTTTTGCACTGAGAGATATCAGAACATATCACTCCATCTTTTTCCCCTCTGAAACGTTCGAGAAACTTGAGATAAACACCAAAATTCGTTCACCATCCTCCATTGCCATCTCCTCGCGCATAGCCCGTATCGCCGGCGAGACATCTCTTCTCGCAAGCATGTTGCAACCACGACGCCCCCGTCAACGTCCGACCACCACCCTCGACTCTCGACGACCTCTGGACGACTCCCTTTGCCGTGCGAGTCACCGTTAGATGTCGAGTGAGCTCCAAAACCGAAGCTCGACTATCCCCTTTGGTGTTCGGTAAATCCGTTTTGCTAAACTCGTCAATCATTGATATTATGTGTGACGTTCGTAAAATTTTGTGTTCTGATGTCAACATGCTCGATTTAAATAATTGCTCGTCTAAAATTTATCGAACGTCATTAGTCGCTATGAGACCCTCAATATGTCCATTTGTTGCAGAGGTATAAGTGAAATTATGGGATGTCGAGTCGACATATGAACCGAGGTTGAGATTCGAATATTCAAAATGCATATGATTGTCATTTTATGTGGAATCATGATTTTCACTGCTCTGTTGTGCTGCGTTTTAAGCCATCTGAGGCTGGTTATTTGAATTCGTGGCCTGCATCAGAATTGTAGTGTTTCCAGTTTATTAAATCTGGGCTTTGGAATTTCTCGATTCCGAGCTATATCGGAAAAGTTATGATTTTTACAAAATTTATGCGCGTCCAGTTTTCTTGTTACCCGGCAGCTTATATCATTTTAATGTATGACCTATTTTTCATGCCATAAGATGTTCGTATGAACTTACACTCTTCATGGAAGTTGTAGATTTGTTTCTTATCTTTCAAATGAGATAAATTGCATGTTGATATGTGCTCTGTAGCTCGAATTGTGTTCATATGAAGTTAGATATGCATGAGTTAAGATTTGCCACTTTGACAGAAATCTGATAATAAATGATAACCAATTTTTTACTACCCAAATGAACTTTTATGAATCTGTCTTCTAAATGAAAATTGTAGAGGCATTCCTAAGGTTTAATTTGATACTTGAACTATATCATTTGGAGGACTGTATCTCTAGATAATTGATAAAGACTGAAGGGCTGTCCATATCATATGTTAACTTTTGACAGTTTTACTGAACCAAGTATATTGTGTTTAAACTCATTGAATATGTGATTATTTTCCAATGTGATCTTCCGCAAAGTTGTAGACATTTGAGTTGCCTATCATGTGGTTTTTGAAATTCATCAAAAGCATGACCGTAGCTCCAGTTAGATAATAATTACTGAAGTCTGGTCAAGTTTAATTGCCCAGATTTGGACTGTGACTCAAATTTAATGTTTGTTGATTTATCACCTTTTAAATGACCTTATTTGCTTTCAATGTCTTCATAAGAGTTGTATTTTCATTTCTTAGGATTCCAATGCAACTTGATTCATGTTCTTATGAGTTATATGCAGAGAGTTATGTCGATTTAAAAAACGCTGCCCGGGTCAAGTTTTCAAAACTTATGTGATATTCTTGAAACTGTGTTTTCCCTTGTTTTAGTGCGTGCTTAAATGACTACGTGAACTTAATTAAACATAGTGGTTATAGAATAGTCCTTGATAAGGCTATTTTACCAAATGTAGGTGTTTGACGAGTCGACCTCGCCGCCTACCCTTATTTTGTGTTTATTCCGATCGCTACCAGGTGGGTTCATTTATGTTGAATCTACATTTATCGCACTTGTTATTTCGTATAAATGTTTGTCACGATAGTTTTTGTATGCGTGAGAACCCTAGTCTAAGTATCTTGATGGTAGTGCCTTTGACGAATGCATAATCAGTGGAAGTCACCTGCCCATTGCATCTGGGAGGTGGGCGCCCGAATCCGTGTAGAGCGGAGGGGATTGTCTGAACGCCCGAATCCTTGTAGAGCGGAGGGGTAATTTGTAACGCCCCAAAACAGTAATAATATTCAGAACGATTTCACTGCTCGACTATAAGTGAAATCTGTAATTTTTAGAAATTATCGAGTTATATTATTTATGCTAAATGCTCAAACATGATAAATTATTCTTTGAATAATTCTATCTCAAGTATAAGTTAAGATTAATCCATTAATTTGGGTTGATAGATAATAGCATGTCAATTCGAGAATTTATCGACTCCGAACCCTAGTTTGGTTCCGAGTAAATTTTCAGGTAAATTCCGAGCATGGCCAAGCATTGGTATTTTTATACTTAGAATATTTTTCTAAGTGTATAATAATATCAAAGTATAGGTATTGATCATTTTAACCGAGCCCTAGT